>WSXT02054163.1:0-12862 GCA_011762715.2 Neuroterus valhalla
TTTTCAACATATTTCTGAAGCTTTCAAGGATTTTGAAAGGTTGTAAGATAGTACAAAAATTATCTTATGATTCTTGGTCAAATTTAGACTGAATTTTTTATTTCGGAAAATTAATTTCAGAAGAATATTTAAGAACATTCAATATCGAATACATGAACTACAGTTGAATTTTAAAAATCATTAATTAATTGATGTTTATATTTCAATTTTAAAAGCTTTTATCTTTTATTTTGTGAATCTCTAAAACTGCACTTTAAAATTCTTCCAACTGGAAATGTAGTCTAAGAAATGAACATCCTAAATAGAAATTTTCGATGGTACAAGATTTTAGAATTACACATTGAAAAGTGAATGATTTCATGACTGAAAAAGTTGACAATTAAATTCGGCATTTGAAAAAAAGTTGGGAGTCGAACTCATTTTAAATTGTATTTTATGTCTTGTGATATTTATATAAAGTGATTAGATAGATTTTTTTTCTAAAAACTGGTAAAATACCCGGCCAAAGAACAAATTCACTATTATTTCTAGGTCTCGAAAATTCACGGTCATTTTACAGTTTCTCGGTCCAGCGGCCATCCTGAATTATGATGTTTCAGAACCTATTTTCTTTCCTCTCGAATGATTATACATGTTTCGTGCTTGGTTATTTCACAATTTTTCATCAAAGAAACAATTACAATAATATATATTAATTCTGACACTTTTTGATTTTTTAAACGCACAATCTTCTGATTTCTAAGACTTATTTTTTATTTATTTATGAAACTACTGGTTGATTATCGCACTTCTCTATTTCTTGTTGTTAGCTTGAACTTTTGATATCATAAAACTAAACATTTTCTTTTAATGACGACGCCAAGAATGAAGAAACTTAAAAAAATGTATCATCAAAAAACTAAAGTCGCCTAAAAATAGCCAGAATGCAGAAATAAAATACCTACCATTGCTGATATTGTCTGTGATACTTCAATTTCAGAAATTTTAGGTTTTAAGAACTTTGTTATATAACCAAAACAATCGTAAAACGTACCCTCGCAATCACCTGAGTTCTATAACCGTATTCAAGTAGGAAATTCGCTTTCCAGCATTAGAATTATATGATAAACTTTGTCTTATATGAAAAACTCGAGTCTGGGCTTGGGGGAGACCCCCCCCCCCCTCTGGATCCGCGCCTGATATAATCTGATCCTAAAATGTTTTCTATTCTGAATTTCTGATTGCCATATGTTTCAACAGGTTAAATATTGTCTCCGATAGCACACTGATAAAAACACCAGAAGAAATTTCATTAAATGGTTGTGTAACCGGTTTGGGAAGTGTTGAATCAGCCTATCTGGTTCAGTCCGTTCCTTGCATCAAGGATTATCTGCACGCAGATTTGGCCCCGTTGCTCGTTTATCTTCAGTACCTCTCACAATCGGAGGTACCTCAAACTCTTCTTATAATAGCTTATTTCATTCTCGTAAGAGACTTTATAATTGAGGATATTTTTACAAGGTCTATTTTTTAGGGTCCTATGTGGAAGAATATCCGAGGACATGGACTTGCGTATGGCTACAGTTTATTTGCAAAACCAAATGATGGTCTTCTCTATTTGTCCTTCTATAGAGCGACAAATGTTATCGGAGCTTACAAGGAGGCGAAAGAGATTATAGTGAGTATCTCCAACTTGTGTTGCGAATGCTAATTATTAATGATTGAAATCATCATTTTTTTATATCTAATTTAAGGAGAGGCATCTTTCCAAAGACAAGTGGGAGCCAACTTTGTTCGACTCTGCGAAGTCTTCGCTAATTTTCAAATTCATTAATAAGGAAAATACTGTGAGGAACATGATATCACAGTCATTATTAACAAACTACCGGAACGTTCCCCATGATTATAATCGGCAAATTATTAGAAAGATTTCGG
Source organism: Neuroterus valhalla (assembly GCA_011762715.2). Classification (NCBI taxonomy): domain Eukaryota; kingdom Metazoa; phylum Arthropoda; class Insecta; order Hymenoptera; family Cynipidae; genus Neuroterus; species Neuroterus valhalla. The sequence continues at coordinate 1,915 of WSXT02054163.1, forward strand.
CCGTTTCATTCGAAGACTTTCATCGTGTTGCAGCTCAGTATATAAGAAAGCTATTGGAGCCGAAGGTTTGCAAAACTACGATTGTATGTCATCCCAGCAAGGTTTCTGAAGTTGCGGAAGCTTTCAATGAGTAGGTTATTTTTCATTTGTAATATGTTACATTTCTTTTAATTCGTCGAAAATTCTGAACATTAAAATCTTTAAATGTAATAAGAATCTAAGAAATTGAGTTCAGAATAAATCTAAATTATTTTTCTTTTAACGTCCAACACTTGAACTTGACTGAGAAATTCTTGAAAATGAAAAAGGAAGAAGAATCTGATTATTTGATATGGATAAGACAATATAATTTTCTCTATTCAGATTTGAAAAAACGAAATGTTTTGTTTCAGGTTTGATCTTGATTTGAAGGTATATACCTCCTTAGAAGAAACTTACCTCAGCGAATGGTGAATCAGCAGTAACCGTTTAACTATACTTGATTCAGTTGGTTCTTCATAATTTCTATACTTATTGTTTTTATGAAATGCCGTGTGTGCTTTACGTACTGTGATAATGTACAGAAGTAGGAGTGCTGCAGCTGATTGAACAGTTGCGTATAACTCTCATTTTGCATTTGGATTCGGAAATTTAAAAGTTCTGAGATAATGATAAAGTATTTTTTAAATTATAAATATGTTTAGGTAATGAATTCATGTTTCCTCAAAATGTTTTAGAGTTACCTTTATCGGTTGTGAAAAATTTGTAAGACTTATAACCATTTATAATTGTAGATTACTAAAATTATTCATCACATTAAATAATTGGAGAGTAGAGAAGAGTATTATATGAGGACATGTCACTCTGGCCCACTTGAGTTTTTATTTTGTTTAAAAAATCTAATTTTATAAACTTGATTTCACACAGGTAACTAGAACCACGTTTCAACAAAATGTAAACTGGAACGCCCCATAAAACTTGCCCTTTTAGGTACATGTACTACAAACAATGTGAAAAACTCAAGCACAATGCACCATATAATTTTTCACGTGAAACTTTGGTGAATTTCATAATAAAAGTATTGTAATATTTAAAGAGAGCTCTCTTTTGTTTCTCTACGCAGTTAACACCATTTCTTACTGCGATTTTTCGAAATAATTTTGTCTATTTTTATCGATAGAACTGAGGCTATACGATACTCAACATTATAATTCATGTAAACATTCGTGAAGTGGAGTAATATATTTACAGAAAATCAAACTGTTCCTCATTTCTTGCAATAATGAAAAATCGCTTCAATTGACTTGAAAAAATCACTTGCATGATTTTCATAATATAATTCAAGGAACGATTCACTTATCGGTTCAATCAAAAAAATAAAACACGACTGATTATACAATCTTTTATACGAAAAATACGAAATTCTGTTTTTATTACAATATACACAAAATATTTTGAGTACGGTGCTCAACGTTGTAATTGTATATAAATTTGAACGGTTATGAACTAAAAGACAATCGTGCATACGATTTTTAAATAACGAAATCAAAATAATGGAGCTTGATAATAAGAAACAAAAAAACTCATGAAAATAAAACTGCCAACGAAGTATCTGAAATTCAAGATGAATGGAAGAAAACTCATTTACAAATCACTGAATTTTCTCTAAAAAAAATAATATAAAAAAAACGTGAATATATAGAAAATTGTACATATATATGTATGATTTTTAGATACTCTCGTAATATAAAAATGTTGGGACCAAATGATCAAATACCGAAATCAAAATTACAACATACGTCTGTTTTTCCTACAGAAATTGTTTGGTAACTGGGTTAAAAAATGTTTCTTCAATCTTGATCGGAGAGGTACAAATTAAATTTCGTAAGTCCCTATTACTCAAGAAACAGAAAACTTCTGGGACTAAATGATCAGGTATCTTCAGCTTCAAGTTTTTCAATAAATATTTAAGACATGTGGCACCCATTCCGGTCAATTCATTCCGGATTTTCCATTTTTTAATGCGAATTTCCAACATGCTGCTGTATAAAGGAAACTTTTCTCCATATTCCTTCATATTGATTATTTTCGCGATGTCTCCATTTCTCATGAACGCTGTGACTTTGCTTAGTCTCTCCTCAAAATAATCAAACAGTGAAATACTAGGTCCAACCTCTTCACATTTCATCCTTTGAACTTCGTCTTGACAGTCCTTATGAAAACCATTCATACATGGTGGAACTTCAACTTCAATATCATTTAAATTAGCCGCATGCATTTTTATAGCGTGCTGCATGAGTATCTTATTGATAGTCCCGCATATCTGAAACGTCGAATTTTCATCAAAGCTGTACTTGCTGCCATACTCTAAGAGCAGATTATAGACTCCTACTTGATATCTTCCTCTAGCCACATCTAAAGGTGTTTCCTTTTTTCCATTTTCGACGTCAATTTCAGCATCGTAATATAAAAGCAATTGAACTACCTGCTCATGCCCGCTTTTGGCAGCAAGATGAAGTGGAGTGCATCCCGTTTTGTTTGCAGAGTTAACATTAGCTCCGGCTTTCAAAAGAAATTCTGTGATAACATCCCCTCTACCAGCAGCTAAATGAAGTGGTGTTTCCCCGTCTTGGTTTTGAGCTTCCAGATCAGCTTTGTGTTTCAACAGGAACGCGACAACATTTTCAGAATTGGAACACGTACTAATATGAAGTGGTGTATTCTTATATTTATCGCCAGAATTTATGTTAGCACCATGTTTTAGAAGTACTTCAACAACCCCGAATTGTGATGCTTCAATTGCATCATGCAGTAAAGTTTTGCCATCCTCCAATAAAGCATCTGAATTCAAATCTGGTTTTAAAAGCTGCCTGACAATTTCTACAAATCCTTTCCTAACCGCAGCTCGCAGAACTTGATATTGAAATAATGCTTGAGTAGTTGCCTTTGTTCTTAGTAGGTCTTGTGAAACTCTTATGAACTTCCTTTGAACAGAATCTTTCTCGAGTTTTGAATGTAGGGGTTCTGGTAAATCAAACTTTTTGAAATCTTCGCCTACAATAGTAAAATGTCGACTCAAAAACATTTGTACTATATCCTCCGAATCATTTCCGATTATTGCCAAACAAAATGCCAATTTGTTGTTAATATCCTCGAGATCTGGATTTTTGTCAAGAAAAGCAGGAATACAATATATGCGCCTGTTTAGAACAGCATAGTGGAAAGGTGTGTACTTATTACTGTCTTTTGCATTCACATCAACAGGGCCCTCTAGCAATCCGGGCACCATTGCACTTTTTCCATGTAGAACTGCTAGATGGAGAGGAGTGATCATCGAATTTGATGCTTCATTAACATTGGATCCTCTACGTATGAGGTATCCTACGATTTTCTCATTATCAGCTTTTATAGCTTTATGCAAAGGCGTGAAACCATCTTCGTCTCTTACATGGACATCAGCTTTGTATTTTAACAACAATTTTACAATATCTTCCAAACCATTTTCGCAGGCAATGTGAAGCGAAGTAGAGTTACTTCCTGTAGATGCATTGACATTAGCGCCTTGTTTCAATAAATATTTAATAAATTGTTTATCGGCCCTTCTTCCGACAGCTATATGCAGAATAGTTTGCGTCGAATAGATTGTAGAATTGATGTTCACTCCCTTGGACAGTAGAAACTTACACATATTCAAGTCACCGCTTGCGTAAGCGTAATACATTGGCGATTTTTTTCGAGAATCTTTAACATCAGCATGAAAACCATGGTTCAAGAGTAGCTCAACCATTTCTTGATCTTTGTTTATAACTGCTAGATTAACTACGATACTAGCGCGTTCTAATTTTGAATTATGTTGTAAAATATATTGAACTAATTTCATGTAACGACCCTCAACAGAAGCTTCAAACAATTTCTCATCTTCTATGTCTTCAGATCTTATTGTGAATCCATAACTGAACAGTTTTTCAAACATCTTTACTTGTCTCTTTTTTCCTAAGATTAATAAACGAAGCGCTGACTTATTATTCTCATTTTCGACATTCGGTCTGCTGCTCAAAAGCAAATCCAGAATTCCAATATCTCCCTTAACTGCAAAACAAAGTGCGGTTCTCTTATCTTTGTCTTCTGCATCAACGAAAGCACCTTGATTTAGAAGAAGTTTTACTATGCTTTCGTGTTGTTTTCGAACAGCAATGTGAAGCGGTGTAGTCATGGATGTAGTTGTATCATTTATAGATGATCCTTTGTCTATAAGCATTTGAACAATATCCTTATTGCCTTTTTCCACAGCTTTGTGGAGAGCTGACATACCTTCGGCATCTTTTGTATCAATGCAAGCATTATGATCTAGAAGAATCTGCACAAGTTGCGTATCTCCCTTTTCAGCAGCAGTACACAGGGGGGTCATTCCAGAATCAGCAACAGAGTTTGCAGAACAACCTTTTTCTAAGAGTAACTTGACGATTCTTTCTCTGCCTACTTCTACAGCTTTGTGAAGAACTGTAAAGCCTTTCTCGTCTTTTCCATCATTTTCGTTATTATCTTCCGACAAAAGCTGAACTTTTATCGCTGAACCAAGCCTAGTAGGAATGCGATTGAGCTTGAAACTGGAATCGCATCTTGAATGGATTTTTGCTCCATATTGTAAAAGAAGTTCCACAGTATCATCATTGCCGAATAATAAGGCATCCTCAAGTACCGAGGTGTTTCTTTTCTCGTTTTGATAAGTATGAGTGCTAACATAATTTACATCAGCTCCATGTTCTAAAAGGAGTTTCACTGCATCTATGCTTTTGTCTGCTGCCAAATACAACGCTGTGCACTCGGTAGAATGATTCCCACGGATGAGTTTACAAACTGAATTAACTTTAGCCCCGTAATTCAGAAGATGCTGAATGACTTTTACGTTGCGTTTACATGCTGCTAGGTGCAATGGTCCATAGCCGCATTCGTCGATAGATTCAATATTTGCTCCTCGGCTCAATAATAGCTTCACAATTTCATCACTTTCATTCTCGACGGCAAGATGAAGAGGCATTGCTTTCTCTCTATTGCTTATATTAACAGCGGTGCCATAGTTTAGTAGCGTTTCGACTATTTCTACATTTTTGGTCAGCACAGCACGATGAAGCAGTGTATGACATTTTCCATTCTCTGCGTTCGGCCTCCTATTGACTTTTGCTCCATGTTTTAAGAGTAACTTCACAATCTCTACATAATTTCGCTTGTTGCTTTGCAGTGCATAAGAAAGCAAAGCGTGCCCTTTGGTCCATTCAGGATAATCGGAAAGATTAACACGTTGAAGGATTGCCATTGCTCTTTCTAATTCTCCATAGCGACAAGCATTTATCAAGGCCCATTTCGTGTCTGATGACATAACTGCGTTTTTTGTCTGGTACAGATCTTTTGATCTTGATAAACCTGTTTGGTAAATATGCAATATTAAAATTGAGAAATAGACTTCGAAACATGAGATGAATTGGTTCAAATATTTACGGTATTCCATTGTATTTCAAACATATGACGCCAATTGCAATCTCATCTTAAAAATGTGCATTTAAAAAATATTTGCTTACTCTAAGTTACGTCCCTGTAAATGAATATTAAAAATAACAAAGTGCCCCGATCGAGCATAAATCTCGGCAGCGTTTAGTAAAAGTAAATAAGAAAATCGTACAAGCGTGATCCTAGAATCAAAAGTTGTGAAAATACATTTTTTTTACATGACAGAGAAATTACGAATAAATTTATGAAAATGGCAAAATTAAATTATTTCAGCATGGGCTCAACCGATCTTCATGGGTCAGGAATATGTTTTGCACTATTCTACAAGATACTAAGAATTTGAAAAAATTTAGAAATAGTTCTTTTAATTAGAAGGCAGAGAGAAAGGTGTTGTACTTTTTTATACCAAAATCAATCTTAAATTCCTGGTAATTTTCTGGTTTCATCCCGATCAATTATATTATTACACTTGGCGAATTTGAAATAGTTGAAAATAGAACGATTCCAAACGATTTTAAAACATTTTGAAGACTAGAAAAATTTCTGACTTGGAACCATAAATTTAGGAAAATAAGCATAATTCATAATTTAAAAGGGGATTAAAAAAAAATTACTCCCTCTCAGATCAAAATTAAAATGATTGGTTCAAATTCCTGTTCCATGCCTAAAATCATCTGTTTCGACACACAAATAAATTGTTTCCAACAAATCTATGGTCAGAGTTAGAATGATATTTAATTAAAAGACTTTCTACATATTTTATTTCAGAAATATAAAGTAACTTCGTTCTCACGAAATTTGTAGGAAGAAACTTTCAGAAGCTAAAAAAATTATTATTAGAAAAAAACAAAAATTTTTATATGCAAAGGAGTTCTGACACAAAACAAGGAATTCCGGAATTATAATGGATTTTGACATGGAAAAGAGATTATTTGTGTTTATCTCATCTTTATAGATATGAATTAGAATTATTTTCCAAAATCGCCTACTCCATGTTGGAAATGAACGATTTCAAGACAAAATCATAATTGGAAATTCAGATTGGTGAAAATGAAATTTAAAAAATACATGGCTACGTAACTTCCAAAAAGAGATTGAGGTCTCAAACCATTCTCCCATAAAAACATTACGCTGAAAATTCAATGTTTTTTAAAACATAAATTGCCGTAAGTCGGTGAATTATGAATGGATTTGAAAATTAAAAATAAAATAAAAATCAGGAGGCTTGTGCAACACCTGCGACGCAAAGAAAACGATTGAAAATTATTCTGTTTGAGCAATATTTTAATTCAATTGGAAAATCATGTTTTTCATTAGTTGTGGACCCTCTTTTGTTGGAGATTCTCTGGCTTAAACGAATACATTCTTATCTCGTGTCTCGTGCTGCGCACTCAATCGAAATTTATCGGAAACTGCAGAGAAGTTTTGTTGCTTCATTTTTTTGATATGTTGTGTACTTTTCAAGGAAATTCAATTTTCTGATTGTTTAATTTCATTTCCTACAATTGAAACAAAAACGACGCGTCCAATAGGAAAATAGATCTTTTTCGGGTAAACAACTTTTCTCTGCCAATCTTCTGTCTTAGCCCTCGTCATTTTTTTGAAAATTCTACTATTCCATTTTTATAGTTATTTCTCTTGATTGAAATGAAAACTACATATTCTTTTTAAAAAAGATTGATGACACATAAAAAGATATTTTCCTGGTGAAGAATTTGAGTCTATTTGTTTTTCCTAAGCTTGTGACAATTGCCAAAAGTTCAATCTTTTAATTTGTAATATGGTTTTTCATGAATGAAGCAAAAAATTTTTGTCCTATCATATGGTAAATTTTACAACATTTTTAGAACTTTTTTTGGTGCACAATTCTTGTTCATTTATTCTTTTTAGCACCTTGCATAATTAGACTAAAAAATGAAACTTTCTATTTCCCATTATGTTTTGTGCCACCAAAATTTATATTTTCGATGTTTTGAGAAAATTCAAAAAGTTGTAAAGATCATCTTGTAGGGCTCCCAGAAAGAAACATTTTTTTCCCTATAACTTTTTTTTCATATCTTGCGTTGTTTGGCTAAAAATTATCATTTTTGTTTAAATTTTTGAATTTTGAGAATGCCATAACTCTGACCATTTTTTTCCATCCAAAAACATCATGAGGATAAATCGTTCCACTCCATACTTACCACAGAGAGCCGTACTTACAATTTTTAGGTCTTGTAAAAAATGGTCTTGAAAATTTTGAAAATGCTCTAACTTTTTAAATTTTTCTAAAAAATAGCTGGCTAACGAACTTGACCTGCAGTTTCTGACACTGAAAGAGTGTACCAAAGGCTAATCAAATATATTAGCTTTTCCAAAAGTTATCGTGCTGACAGGCAGACAGACCCATTCGTAAAACCCTGTTCTTCTGGCACACGGAGTCCCAAAACGGGGCCATTTGAAAAAAAAAACAGGATAAGAGTTGAATTTTACACAAATATATTCTCTGATGAGAATGTAAAACTATAAAATGTAACCACAATTTTAGTACCATCAAATTGGATTAAATCAAAAATCCAATGGCTTGGTTAATTGAAGAATGATATTCTGAACAAAACCTTAAATTAACAAAAAACTATATTTGATAATTTATTTGAAATTAAAAATTGAATGGGCTCAAGATTTAAAAAGCCTTTCCCCGAGAAAATAGGCTAATCGCATGATCGAGTATTGAAGAAATTAATATTTTTGCAATTACCTCCAAAATTTTGATATTATTCGATGATTTTTAAATTAGCACTTTGAAGCTGAAGATAATTACAGCGGTGACTTGGGATCCTAATTGTGGTTAAATTACACGTTCTTGTAAAATTGTAGCCAATGATGAATCTTAGTATTTTTTGAGGCTGTGTCTAGTCGTAAAAAATGTAGTTAGAAAAGGGGAAGCACTGGTTAAGCTTATGTTTAATCAGGCTATACCCTAAAGGGCAGTTTTACCCAAGTCGGGCAGTTCTAAAAGTCAAAATGGGTAGTCCTAATATTATGCTTACAATAACGTTACAAAATTATACATAAAATCGCATGTAAATTGATCTAAAAATAATAAAACTTAACGATATTCCAGAAAAACTAATACTTGGATATGCTTGTTTGTACAGTTTCTTATTTTATATTGTTTAGTCAAGTATAAGTATTAGAGCTTATCGAAATTCCTAAAATTAACGATTATTGATATCAATTTCCGTATAAGCACAACTAATTTAGGAAGCAAAGACCTTCTACTTAGGCATTTGCTTACTGTCAGGCTGAGCAGTTATAAATAATTTTGTTTAGGGTATACCCCGTGAGGAATATTAAGTTACTGTAAAGAATGCAATCACTTTTTTGCGATCCTTCCAATCAATAAAACCCAATTTTTTTTTGAAAATCTAAAGATAAGGATCATAGTCCTTACGTTAATTTGCAAATGGAGGGGGGGGGGGGCAGTTAACAGATTTCGTGAAGGATAATCACGTGGGAGGAAAATTTGAATGTGCATGAACATTCTTTGAAACACTTGAAAAACTAAATAGTAATTATAATATGCATATAAAATATCTGAATAATACGTTTGTACGTTTTTGTTCTATTTTGGGCGTTTATCAAATGGAGTCAAAGAAGTCAAAACAAGTTAGGTCAAATATTTGTCACTTGGTTTCAAGTTGAACTACTTTGTAGAACATTAAGATTCTTTTTGTATTAACAAGAACAGCTAGGTCTTTAAAAAAAATTTATGAATTGAGAGAATTTCAGGTCATTCCAGAGGACTCTCGCCTGAATTGGATATTTTTTCAGATAAAGAATGAACCGAACTTGGATGATTTTCAGGAGAAACAGTTGAGTTTTATGGAAAATTTACAAATTCAAACATTTGGAAATTATAAACGATTCTAAATAAATTAATATTTTTCAGCAAACACTAATATTGTTCAGAAATCACGGAGGTTTGAACCATTTAAAGTTATGTTGGGTCAATCTCGCCGAAACTTCTTGATTTTCGACGAGAAATAATTGTTCTAACATTTCAAATAGAACGCTTTTGGTAGACATATCAACTATTACATTTTTCTTTCAGAGTTCATCTTTTTCGTTGGAAGTTGCATCACTTTGTTTTATTCTAAGTTATAACACTTTGTAAGAAGATAGTTCTGTTTGGGGTGAAAATTCATAATTGTAGTTGTTAATTTATTAAGAATTAAGGGGCCATCCATAAATTACGTGACGCACTTTTCTTTTGTTTAAATAAAGACGAAAATAAAAATGGCGGGATGCCAAAAGAGATGCGACGGTGTAAACAAAAGAAAAACGCGTCACGTAATTTATGTACAGACCCTAAACTGTTTGTTTGGAAATTAACCCCTCCGTTGAAGAATCACATTTTCGGGTTGAAAATTCAACTGTTTTGTGATGAATTCTTCATTTTGGATTACAAATTCGAAAATTTGGTAGCAAACAAAACTAATGAGTATACAATTTCAAATTTTTCTGATACAAGACAACAAAAAATACGAATTCCCAACAAAAAACAATTCATCTACTGAAGAAAATTCAAAGGCAATTTGAAAGGGCAAATCATGTAAGGTACTCATCATCGTATAATGATGTAGCTTTGCCGGCTAGAGATTCTTCTACATTGAAAATTGACACTTTTACAACAAAAAATCTTGAACACACACATAACATAAAATATTGCAAAAATTAACGCGTATTAAGGAGACCGGTATAAACATGTGGTTACTATCAAGTCTTCGTGTCGACTGACACCCTGAAGAAAGGACTCTCTTGACAATGTTATTAGAGACCATTTGCCATTTTATGGGGAAAAAAACCGCTAGAAATTCCTACATAACTGCCTCAATACGAAATAGTTTATTTTGTACAAAATAATTTGACTTCATCAAAGAAAAGCCTGAATTTAAAAGGAAAACATCCAAGTGTAACCACGAAAAATACGAATTTCCAAGAAAAAACAATTATTCCAATAAATAAAAATCAAGGGAATAATATACCTCGATTAAATATGAGCCAGTATTTGTCCAATTTTTCAAAGCGTTAGAATACTAAACATACGTAATCTTCACATTTATTCATAATCCGCATTGTAAACCATGAACACAAAACATCGAAACGGTCCGACTCCGGCCCACTGAACAGATATACGTATACACTACCATGGGCAGTGTTGCCGCAGTGAGACCACATAATGTTCCGGCGCACTCTAGCGGCGGAACGAATTTTACCCGGACAAATTCAAAAATTTCCCGGAAATTCGAAAACAACATATTTCATAATATTTTTGACTGAATTATTCTTGTGGGTTACTGTAAAATCAGTTGAAATTATCGAACATCATAGTTTTAAATATTTTTATTGAATAATCTGGATTCTTTAGCATATAAACTCAGCATGCTACAAAAAGTAGTTTTATCTCTCTTTTAAGGTGAAT
>WSXT02054174.1:0-12860 GCA_011762715.2 Neuroterus valhalla
TCCTATCGGCTGTCCGCGACTGCTTATTCTTGTATTCGCAGTTAACCTCAGGGGTGTTTAACCTCAGGGGCCTTCCCGAATATTTCCAATACTGCTTCAAATTTGTTGAGATAAGAATTGAAGTTAATTCGACTCCCTGTGAAACCAGGAAAACAAAAGATTTCATCTCATGAAGTTTATGGGATACAGCAATCAGGAGTTATATTTTTCTCAAAAATTTTACAAAAACAATTTTTGTCACAATTCTTATGGAATAGAATATTCCCTGTGCAGTGTAGGCAAAAAAAGCCTCAGTATCAATTGAAGAAGACTTGCTCTCAAGAAAATAAAAGACTCATTACATCATTTTATTTGCGATACATCCGAAGTAACAGCGTGTGAGAAATTACCAGCTTCTACGAAATTTTGCTGAAATGTAAATTTTTCCAGTTAGACTACAGCAGGCCTTTTGCGAGTACAATTGCATTTACTCTTTTTGAATGGTGTAAATTTTTAATATTTTTCTGATTGTTAAGTTTTAAATCTGTTATGCCCGCTGCTCTCAGAAGGTTTCCTTTTCCATCGAATATTTAAATTATTATTATTAACCATAGGATGAAAACAATGTTGGTCGTTCGTTCGTTATTCATCTGATTGTTTAATTATTGTCATGCCTGCATTATTTTTGATCCAAATCGAAATGTAATTCTAGAAGAAAACTTATATTCATGGATATAAATTTCAGAAATTATTAAAGTTTTTCAGGTTCACGTGTGGCTATATATACTTTTGTTATTACAAGAGCTATTTTTATTGCTGTAAGTTCGAACGTAAACAAAATAAAATATTGTGATGGCTGAATCTCCTCAACCTACATAAGATAAAATGTTATTTTTAGTTTCATGGGAAATTTATGTACCTGGCATTTTTTTTTAGAAAATTGAAAGCAGCATGCTCGGAAGTGTAAAAATATTCATAAAAGTAATAAAACTGTAATTTTTCAATCTTTTTAATGCTTAATGCTTTTTATGCTTAAGTACTTTTTTTTGATTACGAACTACAAAGCTCAAACCGAAGAAGGGCAGAGATTAAACCAAAGAACCTTATGATAAAAACATAAAATTAAGTATCTCCAACAATATTTCCAGCGATTTTTTTCTTCTTGGTCTTAAAAAAATCGTGAGGAATTATTGTAATGATTTCAGAAGGACAAAAAGTGGTGCAAACCGTTTTCTTTAAGGGTTGAACTAAAAATTTAAAAATAAATATTTGAAAATAAAATTTAAATTTAAGAAAAATCAGTCAACTTAAAGGGCTCACATAGAGCTTGGAAATATTAGTATGATGAATACACGAATAAGCAAGTTTCTTAACTCGCATTAATTATTACCTCACTAAGTAAGAAGTTGATAAAAAGCTTAATAGTTTAGAAAAAAAGCGCGACTTTTAACACTAGTCTAAGAGAAGATAGGTATTAACAATAATAATTTGTTTAAACAATCATTTTTGTTAAATTAAATTAAATATTAACTCACTTCAAGTGAAAAGTGGGCAAAAAGTTTTAAATTTCAGAAAAAACCGCAAGTTTCTATCAATAAGCAAAGAAAATATTATTAGCAATGATAATAAATTGTTTAAATAATTGTTTTTTTAACATGAATTAATTATTACTTTACTCTAATTGAAAAGTGATAAAAAGTTTAAAATTCCAGGAAAAAACCGCAACTATCTAGTATTAATCTAGAAGAAGATAGCAATAAACATTCTCAATTTGTTTAAACTATTATTTCTGCTAAATTACATTAAATAATTACCCACTTCAAGCGAAAAGTGGACAAAAAGTTGTAAATTTAAGAAAAAACCGCAACTTTGCAGCATTATTCTAAGAGAATATTGTTATGAATAATAACAAATTGTTCAAACAATTATTTTTGTTAACTTTAGTAGATTATTACCTCGCTCTAACTGAAGCGTTGAAAGTAAGTTGGAAAATTAAGGAAAAACCTTGACTTTCTAACCCTTTTCTAAGAGAAAGTTGCTAAAAACGATAATAAATTGTTTGAACAATTTTAATAAACATCCTATTATCAGTATAAAGTAGTAGTTCATGCATTTGAAACAATCTGCGTTAAAAACCCCGCAAATAATCATAATTAGCACCAAAAACTCGGAAAACCTCTTTTTTCACTTATGGGTATTTTTTGGGACCCTATAAAACAGACTTATGGGGATGATATTGGAAAAGCAATATTTTATTCGCATTCTGTGACCAATTGTGAAGAGAAATGTTGAATTTTGAACTCGATTCATCTCATATTGAGATTTCTGAATAAAATGTACAAAAACGTCTTTTTTTCTTATGGGAAATACGTGTTAAACTTCACGGGGCTTGTGGCACCTCTAAATTTTTTTTTTTCAAAACAAAAAAAATGCATTTATTTTTTTGTGGATTCGAACAAATTTCCGGGCGTTTTGCATGAAAATTCGGAAAATTTTTTTTTGGACTACCCTAGTCTACATTCATTGTTAAATCAAAAACATTATAAGTTTTTCTTTTAAAGTATGTGGAATCGATTCAATCGCTTAAAGTCATTTAAAATAAACGTGTAATTTTTTCGAATTAAACATCTATAAGAATTGATGATTTCAAAAGTTGTAAGAAATAAATATTAAGATTTACCTTACTGATTAAATGAAAGTTGACGAAAAAGCCATAAGTCTTGAGAAAAGTTTCCGACGAGATAAACATGTTTAATGTTAAATTTTGATATGAGAAATTAGACTGTGATAAATAATACTTAAATCTTAAATATCAATTCTATATTTTACTGCATTTTTTCGTTTCTATATATATATATATATCATTCCTGAAGTTAATCTTTTATCTTCATTTGGTTCTATATTTAAAGTATTGACATTCTCCATATTAAAATCAAAATTATATGATTTAGAAAAAGCACGTTTTACTAATGCTGTATTGTCTCTATGCCATATCACAATTTAAACCTAATATTTTATTATTGCTATTAACTTTATGGAGTTTATCAATTGAATCTGTAAAATTTGGAAAGAGAGTTTTGTTAAAAGTATTTTCAACAGAAAATACCATTCGGATATTACTTTCTTAATTGAAAATTCTAAAGAGAACTTCATCAAAACCTTTGATACACGGCATTACTATAATTTTGTTTGATTTCCAAGATTTTCTTCTTGTTTATTTGAGTTTATCGATTCAATAGTAGACTTATAACGTTTATCAATCTTCATTTTTAACAAATCTATTGGATATCCATTTTTATGAAAGGTATTTTTTACAATATTCAAATTTACAATATACAATAATAAATATATATATATAGAGAACAGGTAAATAGAGTTATCGCTGCAGACATTAAAAATATTGATAATAATAAATTCTAAATTTGATGCAACTGATTTAGCACTCAAACGAAAAATCAAGAAAACTAAAACTTTTTTAGAATGAAAGATGTTATTTTGTCGACCAGGGTGATAAATCAATCATTGATATTTTCGGGTTAAAAGTACAACTGTTTTATATCGAAAATTCGTCTTTTGGGTCTGAAAATTTCATATTCTGGATGAAATGTCGTCTTTTTGTTAGAAAATTCATCTTTTTTGGTAGGAATATCAACTTTTCGAGTTGTGAGTACTTTCTTGTGGAAAATTCCTCTTTTCCTGTAAGAAATTAACCATCTTGGTTGGAACTTCAAATTTGGCTGTTAAAAATTGAATTCTTTGGTTCAAAATCAAATCATATTGTTTAAAAGTCATCCTTTTCGATTAAAAAATAAATAGTCTTTTGTATTTGGTCATTTAACTACTTTGTTCGAAATTCGTCTTTTACGATTGAATTGAATTACTTGAGAATTGAAATAAAAATTTTGTGTGGTAGAAAAATCATTCCTCCCTGTTAAAGAATTATTATTTTAATGATTATTCATTAATATTATGGTTTCAAACTGAAAATTTGAATAATTAATTTTTGGTTGAAAAGTGATCTGTGGAATGGATTTTGAAATTGATGTTGACAAATTATTCCATATTTTCGTCAAAAATAATTTAAGAGATAAATAAATACCGAATAAATTCTCAAACTTTAATAATAATAGTATATTTATGATGCAGAAAATAAAAAAAGTCTCGCACTCTCATATGATCTAGTTAACACATAGAGGCCTGTAAAAGTAATCTTCCTTGGTCGAAACTGTTTTGTTCAAAATTCAACTTTCTTCTAAAAAACTCGTCTTTCTAGTTTGGAAATTCAACTATTTGTTGTAAACGCAACTTTGAGGTCAAATTTTCTTTCGATAGTCATCTTTTTTGTTCGGAAAACATTTTTTTATATAAAATTCATCTCTTCCGGTTTTTCGATTGCTATGTACTTTTAGGAAATAATCATAGGTGTGAGACCGAACTTTTAGAATATAATTTTCCTTCTTTTTTCAACCTTTATAAAAATCTTGGATATACACGGCTTTTTAATTGCTGTATAGTTTCAGGAGGCTAAGTGTGATTGCGGAAACTAATTTGAATAAATCATTCAATCTATAAAAAATTCCACTATTATTCGTTATTTTGCTTTTTTTCATGGATGCGCAAACATAAAATATATTTTTTTAGTTCTGAAAAATTCTAATCTTAAATTACTTTGTTGTTGCTTTTTCCGATTTCGCGTTGGATATGTGTAGTCTGTTGATTGGCTGTCCTCTCTCCATGAGGGACACTCAACGCATTGGACAAATATGTTTCAGAGAGACATAATTACTTGACATTGTTTTCCCTGATAAAACTTTTTTAGGTAGGATCACACATGCAACTTTATATGTAGGTGCAGATCCAGCGGTGGTATACGAGGGTTGAGGGGGAGGGGGCATCTGGAGTTTAGGAGGGGGGAATGTTAAGCAGGCTTGTGGTTATAATCCTGCTCCCACTTAGAGCAATTTTTCCATACGAGCTTGTGTGTGTGAGGGGAGTGGGATCAAGTCGCCTTAACTAGAGAGCCTCAAGGTAGAGAGTTGCGAACTTGCTCAGCGCTGATTGGTCAAGATGAATCGCGAACCTCTGTCACTAATACTAGAGAACCCCATTTGCCTCAACCAGAAAAGTGCGAGAACAAGCTCAGCGCTGATTGGTCAAGGTAAATCGCAACTCTCTACCTTGAGGCTCTCTAGCCATGTCCCTTCCTTCCTACCTACCCCTTCCACTATCTCTACCCTTTCTCCAATCGATCTGTATCTGTTTGTAAGCTATATAAGCCGAAACCAAAGCCACAGTGGCATAGAAATTTGTGGATAAAAATGAAGCTCACAATTATCGCATTTCTTGCTCTTCTATACGTTGCTCTAGTCATTGGAAATAAATGCCCTGGTCATAATTCCCCCTGCATTTATGTTGTTCCTGAAGAATGTACAAAAGCTGAAGAATGGAAGTGTTGCTCTTGTCATTGCGATTACGACCGTAAGTAATGAAATAATATAATAATTCAATTATCAAATTTCCTTCATGCATTTTTGGGCAAAATAATTTTCTTCTGCGGCCTGTAAAAACTAGATAATTTTTCTTGCCTTATCTGCAAATAAATTTTTTTTTTCACTTAACGATTCAAGAATTATTCTCAGCAGACCAAGTGAACATTATGGTAACGATAGTGCGTAATCGTGAAATGAATTTCTTTCTATTCTGAATCTTCATCCTCACTGAAAATCCTCATTTAGGGCCTTGTATGGTGACCTATATGGCAAATCACATCCATTTCTAAGGATCAAACTGTGTGGGAAAATTCCCTATACGAAATGTTGTAGAATTGATCTATCTGAAAATCCATATAGAAACATATGTTGGAACGCACATGAAAATCCATATGGGATCCTATGAATGGTCAGTTGGTCAGTGGGGCTGAGTTATAAGGTTTGCACCCACTCCGTGTAGTTTCGGGTTCAATTCCCGCCTTGAATTTCGGGAGAACTTCGGTGGCCCTCAGAGAGTCGTGAGTCCGGTACTTCTAGAGTTCTTTAGGTTCTCTAAGTAATGAGTAGCTGTTCCTCCTGGTGGCTCAGAACCCACCTCAAGCTGTAGGTCCCCCCCCCCACTCCTGAGTCAGTGGTACAATGGACAGAGTATAGATAAATATTCCATATGGAATCCTTAATTGAAGTATGTGAGTCGTAACCTATGAATTCGTCTTGCGTGGGATTTTACATAGGATTCTAATCTTTCTTCAATTGAATCTGTTCCTAAATCACTGATCGAGGGCACCACGTCGCTATGTTTCGAAGAATAAAAAAGATGGAAACTATGATTTATTAGCAGTTCGCGATAGCGTTGCCGAAATTTCGATGAAAAATTGCTTTGTTAGCAGAAAATAGTTAGATGGCTTTTCGTGAGTATTTATTTCGAAAAAAATGACGTAATAGTGTACTATAAAGATAATTGGGGGAAAGTTCTAGATGTAAACATCAAATAGTGATTCATGAAATAATATACACTTTTACCATTTTCAGCGGCAACTCAGAGCCACCATTGCAGGACATAATAGTAAACTTGGTGCCATCCAAGAAGAAGGACACAAAATTGTAATTAAAATGTCCATTTTGTGAAAAATTAATAAATAATCAAACTTACAAGAACCATATAAATTTTTTAAAACCAAGAATGCCGAATATTTGCTACAAATATTCTATAGAACATGAAGGGGGAGCAGAGTTAATTTAAAATATGTAATCATGGGAGAAAAATTAGGATTAAAGTAATGATCATACTTTTTTAAATCGTTTAAAATTGTTTATGACATTTCAATCAACTTTTGAAAATTTTTTTTTTATATTTATACGTAAATGCGATGAAGCATAGCAACAATAGTGTATGTGGCTCACTGGAAAGTGACGAAAAAATGTTCTTTACTATTTTTTAAATCTGTCCAAAATTCGCGAACCGGAGCATCAGGCCGTATATGAATTTTAAACTTCTGTTAACGATTAGAAACAAACTAACAGTCCCATCTAAAAATCAAACAATTATTGGAATATGTTTCCGAATAGCTTTAGGTGACTTTTTTTGGTCTTTTCAAAAACCAATTTTATCAACAAATAAATTGCTTTTGATTTTCAAAAATTTATCAGAACTAAGTGATTACCTTTACCTATCTAACAATTAAACTTTATGAAAAAAAAGAAGTACAAAAATAAATTAGTTTATCTCGAAAAATTATCATCTCTCAAACAAAATTATCGCTTCTTCGCGGTTTTCTGTATACTGTGGCGCTGTTTCATCTATAGATTTCGAATTTGTGTGATCAATTATCAACAAACTAAAAGTCCAATATAAAAACTAATATGCCCATTAAGATCGTCTTCTGAATATTTCCATGCGCAATTTTCTTCCACTAAAGAGATCATTTTCTGAACGAATAAATTGTTTATAATTTTGAAAATTTTATTTGAACAGAGTGATCAACGTCACATATTCAGCAAATTAACTATCTGGAAATAAGAGGATTAAAGCACACACAATAAAAGACCTCTGATACACAGAAAGTTATTTGAGACTCTTAACGTACCATAAACACGTAGCTACTCTAAGCACCAAAACATGGGATGCACACGATCCGTTCGTGGGTTTTTAAAGTTCTATGTGTATTGGCATTCGGAGCTCCTACTTTGGGAATGAATCACTCCCAAGACTGGAGCGGCTGAGTGCGCGCACTGAAAAAAGTTGATCAATATGGTCGAGCAAGTGACGGGATCAGTCCCAACCTTATGGTTATCATTCGGTTATCAATGCTTCTTCGAATGTTATCAGTGACCCTGAGCAATAGCGCCTGCGTACTTAGACCACGTCTATGACCTGACTGATTGGCACTCAAGTAGTTAAAGGATTCAATGCATTCATCTATCTGATCCTAAACAGCTTTCTATGAGAAGCAACAGAGGATAGAAATAGGAAGATCATTTCTAGCATGTTGAGAATCCTTATTCTTGTTAATAGGCTCCACAAGAACCTTTTGTCACTCTTCAGGAATAATGGAGGTTTTGAACGATGATTTAAATAAGTTAGGAATGTATATGAAGAGAACAGGTAAAAGCTCAATAAGAAGGCCTATGGACTGACCATCAACCCTTTTAGCATCTGTCTTCATGTTATCCAAGCTCTTAGTTAGTGCAAGAAAGGTTATGTCTTGGAAATGTAATCGAGAACCCTCAAAAAAGAAATTCAGAACATCATTAAGCCATTACTCTGTTACATTATATACAGAGTTGCCACAAAATAGAGAGGATGCAGGCATCAATTTCATCTACTACGCATTCAACTGGTAACTCTTTAGTAGTTCTAACTTATTTTAGAGCCCTCAATTCTCTCCACAGACTTCTAGAATCATTACCAATATCTAGTTTTGTAGAAATATAAAAGTCCCTTGCTTCACCGAGTTCTCGAGTAACTTCATTTCTCAAAGTCTTTAAATTGATGTGTACTTGTAGATGTCCTACAATTGTTCAAAAATGTTGTACACGCATTTGAGCTCTTTCATCATATCCCTGATTTCATCCGTTATCCAGGAGAAGAATCTCTTCCGTGGGATACATATACGCGAAGGTGCAAATGCATTCACAGCCTAATTTGGAGCATTACTAAGAAAGATTCTTTTCCCGTTTACAGAGAGATAACATTACAATTCACACTTCTCCACGAACTGAAATTCGGTTAGAAAGGCACCCTCATCCATATTGCAAATATCACGGCATGCTTTTCTATCTTGATAAGACACAATGAATTTCAAGTCATTTTCAGTGGCAATAAGGGGGGGGGGGTAGAGTGCAGAAAAGTGCTTACCTCCGATTCCTTTGAAACTCTGTATACCAGCGTATTTTGACACGCTGATCACGAATATAATAGTGAAAATAGGCGCAAATTTTCTCTCAGTGAATAATGGGAATTCATAAGTAGTTTTAGATAAAAGTTGTAGATCTTTTGATAATACGTCTCGTGGGGGGCGGGAAGGCACCCCATGACTGGTTACAGAAATAATGTAGGTCACACACCTTCCCCATTTCCCAAGCCTCGTGAAGGCGGGAAGGCACCCCTATGACTGGTTATAGAAATAGTGTAGGTCACACACCTTCCTCATTTCCCAAGCCTCGTGGGGGGCGGGAAGGCAAACCTATGACTGATGATAGAAATAATGTAGGTCACACACCTTCCCTATTTCCCAAGCCTCGTGGGTGTACGTGCTTCTATGATACTACCTTCGAGAACAAGTAATAAAGTAATCTTAGCTTCGTCGTTGAACCTTATAAATCAATTGAATTCCAACAATTGTCGAATCCAATGGCTTGAACTTCTTCGAAGTATTATGAGATATAATCGAAATTATTTAAAACTCCTTGAAAACTCATCAAATTTAGTTGAACTAAATTGAATGATTCAGGTACCAGTTATCACTTGTTTCATCAGACGAGCGTAATATTTTCTAATTTTTTTTCACAGCTACCTGTGGTTTTTTGTTTGTTTCGATACATATCAGTGCAAGCTCATCAAATAATATGATTTGCTACAATAAGAAGGATTTTGTGCCTGCTAGAAATAAAGAGCCTGCGAAATTTTCCAACTCATCTTATCTTATGCCACGATTTCAATTTTTTGAGTATCGATTAACCTTGGAAAATTTTCTTTAAGCCCTACAAGATACGATTTGTTCCTCTTTCATACTTTTTTCATTCATTTGTTTCTTGTTCAAAGATGCTATATTTGTTGAGCGAAAAAAAGTTTTATAGATAACATCCAAGAAATCATTAGCAGAGAAACTGACCCATCTACGCTCAGTTTTGCTTAGCCCCTTCTACATGTTTGGATCAGATTTATTAAATGGGTGTTTCATGTAACCTGTCGCTTGGATTTCAAAAAGCAGCAGGCCAGAATTCCTGCTAAAGAAGCCAGCAAAGAAGAGAGAAAAGCATTATTCCAAAATCATTTAATAGCAAGAGGTGTCTACTAGTTGAATCTCTCAAACCAGGACGTAGCAGGACAATAAATGACGGGAATACAGCCGAGAGTCTTACGGTTTCGAAATTGATCGTAAGGCTTTTGAATTAAAAGCACTCGATTCAAATAGACAGTTTGTCAAACTGTACACCTGGTATCCCATGTCAGCTTTTGTTCATAAAATCCTGATTTATGGCCCACTGATCTTGGAATATGCGTTTCCACCAGTTGGTCAACTTCTCGAGGAAACTCAGAAATCACGTAGCAATGCCTGTAAATATATCAGGGAAGAAGATTACAAGGAGGTTTTGAAGCATTACAATCTCGATCTCATGCATACCTCGGTAATTAAGGGTCTCTCCAGCGCCCAGGTGTTCAATTGGATACCTGTCCACGAGCTTGAGGTCCTCACGAACGTCTGCGAATCGTGAAAGCTTCAGATGGATTCAAGCATGCTTGTCCAATCCAAAGTTCATACCGATTCCTCTCGTATGACCCTCCATATGGGATACATGTGTAATCTCATGCTCAGGATAATTAGTTTCGCCACACACATACCTATTAGAATCGCTTTGTACGAGAAATTGTGGCAAATGTGTGATGCAAAAGAGGTGAGAGCTTATGGAATCACCCTGAGAGATGCCCCTCTAGAAAGCGACAAGTCATAAGTGATAAGTCTATGGGAAGGTAATTCTGAAGGTTCATGTAATCAATCTAGGTTATCTAATGAATGCGTTCATCGTATGCAGCATCTGTGCGGATACTTCTATCAATCAGCAGATTCTCCCGACAGCCTATTGCACCTCTTTCCGATCCAGATTGTGGGTAGGAGTATCTTGGGTAGGAGTACAGTGCGTGCCACTGCGGGATGAGCGTCTTCGAATTTGAATATGAGGTAAGGATCCGGCAAGGGTATTTTCAATTCCATGAAACTCTTCCATATTTTTCAAGATTTTCTGACATCTCCTTTGAGCATTTTAAATTTTTTCGAACGTTTCCAAATTGAATGAAATGAAAAAATGCGAAATGCCATTTTGAAGAACATCTGCTTAGAGTTTACCTGTTTATAAGACCCGATCTTCGTGTACAAACTGCTAGTTATAGTGCCTTATCCAAAAGGAGAAAATGGGTTTTCAAAATGTATTGTTATAAGTCTCGGGCATAGCTACTCGAACACGTTTTCTCTTAAGCCCTTTATCACGCTGCTCCTATAAACGGGACAAATATCTTATCTTGTCTAGGTAGTTTTGTATGTGCAAACCAGGAAAATCAAATGTAGGGATTGACCTAAGTGGGCCTAAACTACATTTTCTCACTCACACTTACTTTTGTCCAATAGGAATTGTCATACCTTCCAAAGGTGTTTTGTAAGTGTACTCTGGTCTAGGATTACTCTCAAGTTCTCCGACAAGAATTCGGCTATCTTGTCATCTACGCTGCATGCGCTTCGGAAAATAAATCATAGTAGACAAAATATCGTTCCCTCCTCTTCTCTCAATACATCATAACAGTCATCATAGTACCTATTGTCGGCAGAAAAGGTGGATAGGTGACATTTTTTTGGAAAATAGGTGACGAATAGGTGATGAAAAAAATGATAAATAAGCCAAACAAACATGTAGTTCAATAATCATTAGCTCTTTATTAGTCGAACATTAATATATTATCACATGAGTTGACAATTTGTACATATTTTATAAAGAATATATCTACGCTGACGTATTTTCAATGCGTCTTCCGTTAACCGCACTATATATTAAATTAGACTTTAATTCAATGCTCAATAATACTTATCCAGTCAAACTTATAATGGAATACTTTTCCTCATATACCTATTTCAAAACTTTGGCGTTTCAAGCTGATATACTATCACATGATTGCACAACATATACAAGAATAAATTTAAGTCGAGATATTTGCAATGCACCTTGTTTTCACCACACTCTCTATCGAATGATTTTTTCTTCCAATTGTCCCTTGTAATTTATCTACTTTCATTCTAATTTCTTTTTCTTTCGAATGCAATTCATCTGAACTATCAAACAATTCTTTTCTCACTATCCCATCAGTCTTCTTGATTATTGCATTTTTTGATGCATTTTGCATGGACTTAGTCTTCTAGCACTTTTATACTCCTGTTCTGCCAACTTCAAATCTTCTGCATCCACAGCTTTCTTTGCAGCTTCTCGTTCAGCGAGGCACTTCTTTTTTCCAAATACATTTAATAGGATGAATAGGCACCTGTTACTGTGCTGATGTTAAACATTTTCGTTATAAAATTTTATTGGTCTTAAAAAGTAAAATACAAAATTCAAGTAGTTTTTCAGATCACTTCTCAAAGTGGTTTATTAGATAAACGTTTATTCTTCAGCCTGTTGGCCTTGAAAAATTGACTTGCTTACACCACCATGTTTTACAAAATGTTTCTTTTTTTTTACATAAAATTCTTAAATCTACCATCCGTCCACCCTTTATACATTATCAGCCATCCATATCTTATTACTATGACCGCTCGCTCGCTCGCCATGCCTTCCTCGCCTCGCACGCATTTTCCTACGTTTCGCCAGCTTCGAATTGCCAAACTCTGCCTCCGCGGTTCCTACCAATTTCTTATCTTCTATGCCTTATTTCGTATTCCTTATCTACTATTTACATTATTTACATCTTTCTTACATATAGTTCTTCTCCTTTTTACACAACTATCTCCATTCCTTCTCCTCCTTCCTTCTCTTCTCCATCTTGCCCAACACCCCCTTCGCCCTTTTCTCCCTTTTTTCATGCAGTATTATTTCCATGCTAATTCCACTTCTCTCCAACTCCTCGCATTCTTCCAACCAGTGTTCCACCTTTGCATACCCCTTTCCACACAACTCGCACATCCTCTT
>WSXT02054196.1:0-12858 GCA_011762715.2 Neuroterus valhalla
TCACTCTGCCCATCGTCTATCTACTCTATCTTATGCTAAAACAAGACTCCTCATCGTTAAGCTTTAAAGTCTTAATCCTCCTAATCCGTCCCTTGAAGAGTCTTGGCGCAACTCAGCCATGGGTTATGAACTACCTGAGGGAGATTGGCGGAACTCAGCACCGCTGGACTGTACAGGCCCGCGCTCGACTCGAGCGAACAATAGGTGTCCCTACGAGCAGGTCAAGGGCCAGATGGGGAACCATGGAGTAGCTTTAAGCCATTCATCTTACTCATATTATCAATCTTCCAGTACTTATATTATTCATTAAATCCTGAAAATTGGAAAATTAAAAATAATCCAATGACGCAGTAATAGTATAACATTCAGATAAAACATTTTAAAAAATATTCGATGTTCAAGTTATAAAATAAAATATGACTTGGAGCAGCAAAAATTTTCAACCCAGCACTGGTCGTTTTTTACAAGCGATAAGGATTTTCTTGTAAGTATATAAGGACCATTTTGACCTCTATCCCCAAGATTTTTTTTATTTTGCTTCAGAACCCTTCATGTTTTCCAAGACTGTCTTGTAAATTATATAAGCTGTCTCTTCACTTGTTCTTAGACTGTCTTGGACATATTAGAACCTCCAAATTGTTTTTGCTCCATCAAAATTTTCTGGACAGTCTGAGACTTCATGCGGTTCTTTCTTGCACTAAGTATTGAAATACATTGTAAACATCAGATAAGGAGGCTTTCAATTTTTATATCATATTGGTACCCGTCCGAAATTCCCAGATTGAGTTCTGCATTTTGTATAGGAGACATTTTTTCCGTGCAGAAATGCCGCTGTTGGAACTTGCCGCAGGTAAGTCGATATTATGAATGTTACAAAGATATTCCAAAATGTGATTTTCACAGTCAAAACTTATATTCGAGTATTTCTATGTCATTTTTTGAACGTAGTGCTCCCTTTCCCTTCCGATCCGAATGATATGCATACATCGTTGGATGTAAAGAGGGTAGGGATATGTTCCTACTCGCTGCTACCCCTCTTTCAGCAACGCTCTCTTAATAAAACTTTTTGATTGTAAACCAGCGTATGAGGTAGGAACTTGAAGAACTTAGTTTTTCTACGATAATGTTTGCTAGTATAGCATTTTTATAGCCGTACGCATAATCGCAACGCATTAAAAAACTCGTTCTCCTGAAGAAAGCCAATTTATTTCTTACATTTTCTATAGGTACATAATATTATTGTGAAAGTATTGAATCGTTAATTATTAATAGTGATAGTTTTCGGTTATTCAATTTCATATCAGGTTTCCACAAAACATTTTTCGTAGAGTAGTAGTCGTATAATTTCTTAACATTTTCCGGTTACCAAAAGCATTTCAGTTTCTGGTGAATATCAAATCATTAATCATGGAATTTGCAGGCCCAGATAGTGCCGTAAAAATTGTCCGGTTTATTTTTCAGGCATTCGGCTGTAAAATCGGTTTATTTTTGTCAAATTCAATATAGGAGAGTATATAGATAATGGAACAATAAAAGTTATCGCCTAAACGGGAGTTGAAGAAAATTGCAAATAAGTCTCTCATGAAAAATCAGATTTTATCATGAAAAATTATAATTTTATCAAATCTTCATTATGGAAAATCTACTTACTTATCCCTTGTCTATAAGCAACAAGCTCCCAATGGATGTGAGGTGGATTATTGCCTTTACATACATAACATCCCTCCTTTCCTCCCATGCAATCTTCTGCAATATTCAGTTTAATCATCTTTAATAGCTTCATTAACGCAAACATCCGCAGCAATTAGGATGAAACATTAATTATCATTGCATTACAGATGATGAAATAATTAGTTTCACAATAGTGCACAAAAATAGAGTTCTTTGAAGGAATAAAAAGTGTGAAGTTAAGCTGTAAAAAATTACAACAATTTTCTAATGTATCTTGCAAGCTCTTGCTCAAAAAAAATTATCGAAACACCATTTATTATTTTGCTGTAAGTTAATTTTCGGAAACATCAAATGACTTTCCTCTCATGCATCAAATGAAAAAATCGTGTGTGCTGTATGCAAGAAATATATATTCTCGAACTTACTGAGGGCGTCAGGTGATGATTTATACCAACCTTTCGGTAGGTTTGGATTTGCAGCACTGTAGACAAAGAAGAAAAGGAAGGCAAAAATAAAAAATTTCATGGCTGCTGATGTAAAAAGACTGTTCAATGCTAATTCTTCTACGCACCGGAACTGACTAACTGAATATTCCTTAAATTTTCTTGCTTTATTTGAGCAGAATGCACCTCTACTTTTCTTTGAAGGTTCCAACTTATGACAATGGAAATTCAATCTGATATACACTACATAAGTACTCATAAAAATACGAAAAATTGTAATCATAGTCTCTTTTTATGGAAAATGGCAAATGTGTGACAAGAAAAACAAGAAGTAATACACTATATTTACTACTTTTTGATGTACCTTTTGGACTATTGAAAAAAATTTTTTTTTAAGACATGTTTTTCATGCAGTTAGATAGTTTTATTTGTTCTTTTTCTAAAAATATAACTATATAGTGTACCATAATCCGTGATTGTCGAAGGAAATCGGAATTTTTAAAGTTTCCTCAATATTTTCCATTCAGAATAATGATTTGATGAATAATAAGGAAATTAAAAATAATTTGCCACTCCCTACGACTAGCGAAAAAATAGTCAATAATTTATGAGAGAATGTAACGGGCAGGGGGAAATTCGCACATTCTCCCGAATTTTTGGTCCTTACCGCCGATGTAGGGACGCCAACATCTTTCAAATGAGCAAATTTTTCCGACCTTGAAGAAACAGGTGAAAACAGGTTGATGCCGCAGATTGATAAGATTTCATACTCGTTCAAACGTACCTTTTTGGATACCTGGATTCAATTCACAAAAAAGTATTATGATATTGATATAAGTAATTAATATATGTTTTTATAAAAATTAGGTTTGCACGGTAGCGGGAGGGGGGAGCTTCAGTCAGATCTACGAAGCCTTCATTAAAAGTTCATTAAATATTTTATTAATAAATAAACTCTAATGCATCATGTTAGATTGTAGAATAAAAACAAGTTCAATTTTCGTCCCGCAATAAATTCTATTGATAAAACTTGTAATTTAGAAATTAAAGGGTGGCGATTCGGCGGACGATTTGGAATTCTCGGTCATTTCCCGGTTTCCCACGGTCAAGTTTCTCAATTTTTTCGGTCAACCAGGAGTAACATATATGACGCTCTCCGAAGAAAGGGATCTAAGAGCAAAAAGTCGATTTCAGGATTATGGTCGTTTTATATTAATTAAGGGTTGCTTTTTGATTATTCGTAAACAGAAAATTTGTTTGTCAAGTATTTTTTGAGCTATTGCAATCTAGAAACAGCAGTTCCAGCTAAAGCCTGTCCAGCTCTCGCCTGTTCTTCCCCTTCTCTTCTAAAATCAGCGTTTTCGCTCTTAAGTCCTTTTCTTCGGAGCGCGTCACATATTTATATTTGTCGTAAAACGCTTACATTCATTTTTATTCAAATCTAAACATCCTTTAACACATCAGATCAAACCTGGCATAATAAATGAATTCCAACAAGAATACTCTAATTTTTAACAATAAAATATCATTTTTTTACAAAAATTGGGACAGTTCTTCTTCTTCTTTTTCTTTATTCATAATGTGTCCCCTGAAGGATTACATGACCTCCGTTCCTTCACATACAAAAATCTCCATCAATTTTCACTTCTCTCCCCCTCAATCTTCTCCTTTGAACAATCATTCTTTCACTTTATCCCACTCGCTCCTCTAGCTTCCTTCAATTCCCTTATCCACTCCTTTCCTTGCCCTTCCTCTCACAGAATCCTTACCACGTTCTCTTGTCAACTTCCTCTATCTCCCATTCCTCTCATACATCCTTCCCATACATGTTCCCATGTTTCTTCTTCCCATTTACATATTCTGCACTTTCTTTTCTCTATTTCCTCCCAATACATCGCTTCCCTGGCCTCGTTCCCCAATCTAAATCTTGCTTTTCTTGTCCATCTCTTTCCTGCCCACCCCTTTTCCAAATGCTGTAGTAGTCCTTCCTTTTTTATCATCTTATACCATTTACTGTATTTTGATTCCATTATCCTTCCCCATCTTCCTATTAATTGCCTCTCCTTATCTTTTTCTTCTAATTCTTCAAAGTTTACTCCGATTTCCTCTCCTTTATGCCTATCTGTAAGGAACTCCCATCTTTCTTCTTCCCTTTTCGTTAACTCAATCGCCCTCCCTCTTATTTCTTCTACCTCTCTCAGACATTTCTTCGCTTACTTTCCTCTCCTCCCTCCCCCCTCAGCTTCTCCTCAAATTTCCATGCCCTCCTCCCTGCTCTGATACCTAATTTATCCCTTTGCGTTTCCTCTCTCACTATATATCCAGGTGTCCTCCAATCCACTCCTAGAGTCCATCTCACATATCGTTCCTGTAATCTTTCCATCTCTTCCCCTTCCTTCCATCCCCATATTTCTGCTCCATATCCTAAAACTGGCCAAACCAGGGTATCAAACAACCACGTTCTCCTTTTCTAATCTTTCTTAAAGCTTCTTTCTCCTATTCCCTGTACCTGCTACATTATCCCTGCCGCTTTCTTATTCTTTCTTTAATATGCGCCCTATGATCTCCATTTGCTTGCAAGGTGTATCCCAAATATCTAGACTCTTTTACTTCTTCTATCTTCACGCCCTTCCATCTTCCAGTCCATACTTTTTTTCTTCTCCCTCCTTTTCTAAACCTCATTATCTTCGTATTTCCTACATTCAATGTCAGTTTCTCCCCATATAAGTATCACTCCAACCCTGTAATTAGCCCCGCCATTCCTATTCATCCTCTGCCATCATTACTATATCATCTGCGTATGCCAGTGTATAAACCTTTACTTTCCCCACCTTGACTCCTCCTCACCCTTTTCTGCTCATTGCTCCTTCCAAGTCCGAGATCAAGATATTAAATAATAGTGGGCTCAGAGGACACCCTTGCCTTACTCCTCTCATCAACCAGAAACTATCAGTTACTTGATCGACTACTTGCGCCCTGCTTTTTGTCTCACGGAATATTTCTGACACTCTCTTTGTTAGACTTTCTCTTATACCTTTTCTCATCATAACCTTTTCTATCTCTTCCCTGTCCAAAGAATTCTTGACCTCCAGTGAGCTCTTTAAGGTCAAGCACCTCGACCACGGCACGAAGGACCAGCTCCCGGACTTTCCCCTCTTCGCCAACTACTTTCTCGATGGCAGCGGACAGATTGCTTCTGCCCCCTGCTTCATTTCCCCGTTTCAATGAGGATGTCGCCATCCCGCGTTTTTCGAATACCCTCAAACGTCTTGATGAGAACCGCTTCGGGACGAGCTCGCTTATGGAGCTTCTTCTTCTTTATTCCCTTTTTTTCGGGGCAGATGATGCCTCGATTGGAAAACCCGAGGCCGTAGGTACAAGTACCCGAGCTCGAGTCGTCACCTTCTTTAGCGCAGGCTTGCCCACGCTGGAATCCGGGGTACTCTTGGCGAATCCTCTCATCCTCTTCCCTTGGGCTGAGTAGAGAGATTTTCCGGCGTCTTCGTCCGCCTGAGTCCCCGCCTCCGATGGTTGAGATGCAGAACCAGCAGAAGCTGGGAATACCGCAACTGCCTTTTCCAACCGTTTATCCTCAACTATCTTCCGGTAATGAAAGTATCTGAGTGAGGCTTCATTGCTTGATCTCCATTTGCGGTCATTCTTCATTTTCTGAAGGGTGCCGTCTGCTTCATCTAATCCTTCTCGGATCTCCGTGAACATATTTCGACGCGCCTTACAATAAGTCAGCATCTTACGCAGGATAGCCTCTATCTTATTAAGATTCATGAGCTCTTTTGCACGATACTCTTCCATGCCATCCGTGTACTGCCTCGCTTGAGATTTGTCAAGGTATCTTGTTCTCTGCTCATCTTCCGTCTCCGCAACTTCAATTTCTCCGCCGAACATCCACTTACCGAGACTCCTCTCCAGCTGCTCGGCCTCCTCTACGTTTCCTTGGTCCTTCCCGAAATCCCTGGGACCGGCACCGGTCACCGGAGCTTGCACCCGATCGGGACCGACGGGGACATTTTTACTCCCTTGGGTTAAAGTGTTTTTAAGAAACCTACTCATGGTTGGTTTTCTATTCGGGGTTCCTTCCCCTAGCTAGTTTTTGGCCACCCCGGGTATTTGATTTCCCCGGCACCACCCATTTCTGGGAGGCATTACCCTACCCGCAACCTGGGGAGGCGCCCGATAGGAGATCTAGCTCTTGCGATAGCTCTCTGTTCATATCACATTATTTCATAATGTCTTACTTATTAGAATCAAAGTTCAGAAAAACTTTATCATAAAAACCTATTAGGAACGGAATATCCGAGTATAAACGTTCGAGTGTCGGAACTATCGAAGTTATTAACGAAAGTTAGTAGTCAATGAACGTAAGTGCCCTAATTAGTTTCTAAATAATTGATCAAATATATTTAGTTTCAAACAAGAAGCCTTTTGAACTTTTGTATGATAATCGATGTTAAATTTGTGGAAATTATTCCGTGTATTTATATGTAAAGCAGTCGGACGGATAGTAAACGTATTTCTGATTTTCAATATCAATAATTTCAAAATAGCAACTAATAATATATAAATGGTTAAGTTCTATCATCTAGGGACCTACGATTATCGGATACCAAGAGCGCAGCGTTTATATTACGTGCGATTTGTTGATTTTTCGCGAAAAACATTTTCAGAGATGTCGATAGTTGATCAGGCTATCCACATCTTTTAGAGTCGGATTATTTGTAAAATTTATTAGATACTTTGTTACCTGAAATATGAATCAACTAGTTATAACTTTTTATATTAAACAGAGTTTGTCGTCTATGGGATTCTGGAGTTTTTGATGCTGGCCAGAGGTCCTTACCACGGACTTTCTGGTGCTGTCCCTCCTTGCGGATCCAATATACTTCTCCAGAAACGTACCCAATGACCTGATAGGGTCCAAGTCGACGTTGATCCAAAGCAGCATATTACCCTGTAACTTGTTCGAGAGTTGGTGGTTCGTATTCTCCACCCAGTTTCCGATGGCATAGCGAGGTGCTAACGGCTCCGCACCATACCTCTTCTGGTATCGGTGTTAGTGTTGAAGGGCTTGACTCTCCCGCTGTTGTCGACTCTCAGCAGGATCGGGGGTTTCGCCATTCTCCGGGTAAAGGAATGGTTTTTCCCAGGAGGAGATAGCTGGGTGAATATCCTGTGGCTGCGTTTCGGCGTCGTCGTTGTCTGAAAAGGAGCTCTGGCAGCTGTTGATCTCAGGTTCTTTGCGTCGTTGGTTCCAGTCGGAGTCGCAATCCTTTCTTTACCTCCTGGTTGCGTGTCTCTGTGGATTGGCTCTTGGGTAGTAGACTGGGGTGGTCCAAATTTCACTGTCCCACTTCCTGTTGGCTTCGGCCCATGTTTCACCAGTGAATTGGGGGCTGTTATCGCTAAGGATTCGGCGAGGATAACCCCAACGAGAGCAAATCTCCTTCATATTTTTTTTTATGACTGATGCAGTAGCAGTGCGCAGGGAGAAAGCCCCCACCCAGCGTGAGAACAGGTAGGTGATCACGAGTAAGTAGCAGCGTCCCTCACTACTGCGTCGGTAAGGGCCCATAAGGTTCAAGGCGATGGTTTCCCAGGCCGTTCAGGTTGGTCGTGG
Organism: Neuroterus valhalla; assembly: GCA_011762715.2. Classification (NCBI taxonomy): domain Eukaryota; kingdom Metazoa; phylum Arthropoda; class Insecta; order Hymenoptera; family Cynipidae; genus Neuroterus; species Neuroterus valhalla. The sequence continues at coordinate 7,750 of WSXT02054196.1, forward strand.
ACGCAGTTGCTTAGGATATTAAGCGCGGACGGGCTCACAACAGATACAAAGATGAAAGCCGGCGATTTAACGCCGTATTTCTCGGGTCATACCCAGCCAAATGAAGTACTCGCTGATGGCCCGGATGGTCTCAGCGGCTACAGGATGCCCCGAGAGTGGTGCATTGTTGCATTCCCAGATGATTCGCTGTTGCAGGGCTTTGGAAGCAGGGAGTACCCACCTGGAAGTTTCGATGGCTAGGCGCCAGAATCCGTGCTGGTCCAGGCGATCTGTGTCGACGAAACGACGTTCCTCCGAAGTATGAAGTTTCTGGTTTACTAACTTCTCCCACCGGAGTATATTTCTTTCTATCTCCGGTTGTTCTCGTTGGGCGATGCGGATTTCCTCGAAGAGAGAAGAGGTATTTGTTACTCGTAGAACCAGGATGCGTTCGTCTGAATTTCCTCAAGGGTCTGGATAGTTGGGTGAAACGATTTGCTCCAATTCCGGTTCCCCTGATGATGGCGTCTCTGGGTCTGGATGGTGTGACAAGGCGCCTGGTAACTCGTTGTCTTCGCCAGCACAGTGTTCGATGCTGAAGGTGAAATGGCTCAGAAGCACGTACCATCGGCTGATTTTGTCCCGGGTGTCCTTCTGACGATCCGACTAGCAGTGTGCTCAGATCGGAAGCTGATGCCAGTGAGTTTGTGAGTGACACGGACAGACAAGGCTCGACGGCAACGTTGAGCCGTGTTGCTCACACCAGCGTGCGTGTGTTAGCCACTGGCTTCAGTTTCCGATTCGAGCACACTGCCAACCAGGTGAGGGTCTCACTGTCCGTACGTAAGATGAACCGTTGATCCTCCAAATTGAGACGATAGTGAGTGATCGCCCAAACTACAGCAATGCACTCCTGTTCATTGCAGTGGTAGGCTGCTTCTGCTGACAAGAATTTTGCGCTGGCGTGGGCGATGATTCGACGTCGTCCTGTGGTTTCCTGCTTTATTAAGACAGCGCCCATGCTGCGATGATCTCAGAGTAATGTGGGACATACTCGTGTAGCCAATTCATGGTTCCCAAAAGGGATCGTAGACCCTTCCGTGTTCGGAGAGGTTCGGCCTCAAGAATCGCTTTGAGATGCTTTGGCTGGAACTGGTTTCCTTCCGAGGTTACGATGTGTCCAAGGTAGGACAAGCTGGTCTGTCCGAACCTTCACTTTTGTGGGAAACATATCAGTCCATATATGCTGAGCCTCTCGGAGATCAGGGTTGGGTGTAGGAGGTGGTCTTCCCAGTCTTCGGAGTAGATGATGATGTCATCTAAGAAGCAGATAGCGAACTGTCCCCAGTGATCAGCGAGTACGTGACGCATTAGGGTGTGAAAGGACCCTGGAGCATTCTTTAGTCCGAAGGACATCATCCGGAACTGGTACTACCTAACGCTGGGTGTGGTGGAAGATGAATATCTCTGGGCCTACGGAGCCAGAGGTATCTGCCTATATCCGCTCTTCAATTCCAGCGTGGAGAAGATTCGTGCTACGCCTATATCCTTCAGGATCTCGTGGATCCGGGGTAGACATTGACGTGCATCCACTGTTTGTTTGTTGATCAGACGATAGTCCACACAGAAACGGTATTCCCCATCCTTCTTGCCAGCGACCACGATAGCTGAATTGTAGGGGGAGTTTGCCGGTCCTATCATAACATCGGAGAGCATGCTGCAGACCTCCATAAGGATCCATCGACGCTTCCATTCGGAGTAGCGCCTAGGTGGCTTTTGGAAAGGTGTGGTGTCAATGAAGTGAATCTCGTGCTGGATTTCCATGGTCTGGCGGAGAGGCCCTCCTTGGTGTAAAATGGCCGCGTGGACACCTTTTTTGGATGAAACTACCTTCATATTCCAGCGGGAAGTGATGGCCCAGTTCTGGTGGCGAGACTTCCTTCGTGAGAAGCCGAGATCCGCGTAGCAGGTAAAGTCGATCTCGCTGCTGGGCTCCAATTTGGATTCATCCGAGATGATGCTCGTAGATCACCCTGTCTTGTTCAAACCAGGGGATCCCAAACACCATCTCATCGGACAGTTGTTGACGGTCATTCGGGAGTGATGCGTGGATAATGTTATCCGAGGAGCAGGAGTCCACGAAGGCGATTGCTCTCTTCCCATCGATGCGCACGCGAAGGCTGAATAAGCGGCTTGCGGAGGTGCCTGTAAGGTTTATTGTCGGGGCTGCTGAACGGGAGTTTGCTCGGCGGTTTCCCTGGCCACCGAGCCTTGCTAGTTTTTCTGGGGGTGGTTCTTCTTTGCGCTCTGAAGATAGGACAGTCCCGATAAAAGTGATATTCCGGGCAGTAATGTCAGGGTGAAACGTTCCTGCGTCGGACATCATCCTAATGGCCAGAGCGTTTGTAAGCTGAGGATTTTTTGGGCTCGTTCTTCTCTGTGTCCTTTCATGGTTGTTCCTTGGCCTCGTCCAGTTCCGCTTCCACGGCGTGGTTCAGTGATTCCTCAAAAGTTCTAGGCGAAGCAGCTCGAATTGCTTGTCGGATTGAAGGACGAAGTGATTCTAAAAGCAGGGGTACGATGATATCTTCATCCGCTTTCGGCAGGAGGCAAAAGGCCATCAAATATTTTTGTTGAAGAAAGACCGTGACTGGTTGCTTTTCGGGCTGTTTCCCCAAATAGAGCTGAGCGTTTAGACGCGTGATGGTAGTGATACTGGTATATTTTTGCCGCAACACTTCGCGGAACTTGCTCTAAGTAAGGGGCAGGGATTCGTAGATCTCCCACCACTAGGAGGTACGCTTCAGTAGAGCCTTCCCTGCCAGACGTGTCCATTGGGTCTCCTCAACCCTGGATTGGACAAAGAAGGTCTCACAATCTCTAAGGAAGGTCACAGGGTCCTCGTGGTCGTTCCCTGAAAATTGGGAAGATCCAGCGGGGGAGCCCTGATGACCCTCATGAGGGCTGTGACCAGTCGAAGGCAGGCGGTTGCTCCAGCGGTATTAGGTAAGGGGCCATGCAGTTTAAACCCGAGAGTGATGGCCGGCTGCCTTCTGGCCAGAGCCCGGTGTGTTGGTGCTCCAGGGGGCGGTGGCTGGTCTTGGCCCGATGACCCCGCACTCATTGATGAGAAGGAGTGCGAGTCAAGGCGGCGTATGGAGGTCGATGAAAGGCTCCTTGCCCTCGCCCGGGTGGTCCTAGGATTCGTTCTCGGAATGGATGGCCAACTTTGGAAGGTGGTGTTAGGCCGGAGCTGGATCCGTGGAAATTGTCGTTTGGGGCTCCCTTGTCCTCTGAGGGCGGAGTTAGTGCAAGTTCGACTCCGGTCAAGGCTGGATGGTCGGAGCTGAGCTGGCGGAACGTGGAGCTCTGGTAGGCTCCCTTGTCCCCTGAGGGCGGATTTGGTGCAAGTTTGACTCCGGTCAAGGCTTGATGACCGGAGTTGAGCTGGTGGAGCGTGGAGCTCTGGTGAGCTCCCTTGTTCCCTGAGAGCCGGGCTGGTACTGCTGGTTCCCTTGGTACTGCTGGTCGGTGTGGCCGACGGCAGGATACTGAAGCTCTGATGGGGGTGTCGTTCTTGAGAAGTTCGTTGAGCGGCACCGGATTTTGTTATCCACTTCCGCCTCTTCTGTTGTAAGGCCTCTAACGTTTTGACGAGAGCCAGGCTGGACCAGGGTACTCCCTCATAAGGCCTGAAGACCAGTACCTCTTGGGGCTGTTTGATGGTGGGCACCTCCTGGTGCTGCTGGGAGTTTGGCACCTCCTTGTACTGGTGGGTGGTGGGCACCTCCTGGTACTGGTGAGGGGCGGGTACCTTTTGGCGGCGCGCAATAGCACGGGCCCTCTTTTGACGAGGGTTGAGTCCGATGTTCAGGAGGCTTGCCACAATATTGGCAATCCACTTGACACACGGAAAAAAGTATGATCTGTAAAAAGTGTAGAATCAGTCCAGGACGGGTCTTGGACGGGTACCAAAATGTTGGAGATCTTGAAAGACTTTCGATAAAAGATTCCAAACTTTCAATAATAAATACAAACTAATCTTATAATTCTGGATAATAGTCTAGGAAAAGAAGTTTTGTATTTAATATACTAAATTTGAATAAGAAGCCAAACCCAGTTCACTAGGAATAGTAGAAAAGTTGTGAATGTTTCTAATTCGGTTCGGAAATGTATATGGTTCTACGAATTTTATCTTAAATTATACGATCTGGGTAGACTTCTCAGTTAAAAAACTGTATCTTGTATTTGAACATACAAATATATACGTTCCTCTTCTTCCTATGGTACAAAAATGTTTTGAATCTTTACAACAACCCAAATTTACCATTTTTAATGGAAACAATTCTACCTGGAAATTATGAAAAAATTCAGATTGAATTCTTTACCATGACTCACTGCAATTTCACATGACGTAATTATTTATTATTTTCAAGGATAATTCAAAGAAATATTCTTCGAATTGAAGAAAGAAATATTCATCGACAAATCGCATAAGAAATGACTTACAATACAAGCCGATTGATGTCCAAAAACTATTATTATTATGGAAATTTCAAAGAGTGAAAATGAGGTTGAAACGAATGCAATGTCTTCTTTCAAAACTGACTGAAGGGGGTAGTGTGGTAAAATCGACCTTTTTTAAATCATTTTTTTCACAAAAATTTTTATTTGAGAGTTTTGATTTTTTTATATGTTATTCTACATGTTGTGGAGTATAGAAAAAAAATTTTTTTGTAAATTTTCGTTGACATTCGGTGGAGATATGGGCGACCAGAAGGCGCCATCTTTTAAAGTGGTACCCATGATTTCTCCATTATGGATAATCAGAAACATACAAAACAAATTTTATTCTGAAGTGCATATGAATGGCTATCGTATGACTCTTAACTAACAAAATTCATTGATAAATAAACAAATAGTGCAACTTTCAAAGTTTTTCCTCCTTTTCCGCCTGTTTTTTGTTACTAATTGTGTCTTAATGTTGGTAAATATCATTAGACAATAATGATCAAGGGTCATACGATAGCCAAGTCTTTTCTAAACAGTTTCAAAAAAAAAATTAGGCGAATCGCTCCAGTAGATCGGCTGGAATCGTGGGTACCAGTTCAAAAAACACTGTTTCGAGGA
>WSXT02054207.1:2727-12858 GCA_011762715.2 Neuroterus valhalla
GCGAGCCTTCAGAGCCATTTACAAGACCCGGTGAGGTCCTCTTACAAGGGCCACTAGAGCCTTCTACAAGGCGCTCTAAAGCCTACTTTCGAAAACTTCCGTAGCCTCCTGTGAAGTCTAGAGCCTATCACGAGGAACCATAGAGCCTGTTAAGGGGCCTCTAGGAGTTTCAGAACAAGAAATTCCAGAGCCTCCAATAAGGTCCCTTAGATAATCCTAAAAGAGCATCCAACAAGGTCTTCTAGATCTTCCCACGTGTACCTCCAGAGCCTCCCACGTGAGCCCCCAGAGCCTTTGTTCGGAACATGTGAAGCCTCATAAAATGGGCCTCCATTTTCCAAAGATCCATCCATCGATGACCTTCCGTGGATTGTCCCAAGCGAGCCTTCAGAGCCATTTACAAGACCCGGTGAGGTACTCTTGCAAGGGCCAATAGAGCCTTCTACAAGGCCCTCTGAAGCCTACTCTCGAAGACCTCTGTAGCCTCCTGTGAAGTCTAGAGCCTTTCACAAGGAACTATAGATCCTTCTACAAGGGTCTCTAAAGCTTTTTAGAAGGGATTCCACAGCCTCTAACACCTTGTTAGAGGCTCTGTATCTGGATAATCTTACAAGAGCCTCCAGGGCCCACTGTGCCTCACACGGGGACCTCCAGAACCCCCTACTTGAGCCGATAAAGCGTCCTGTGAGGCTAAAAGCTGCAGTGAGATGAATAAAAAGAGACTTTTAATCATGTATGCCAGAAAAAAAAAATTAATAAATAAAAGTCGTTGATATAAAATTTCCATCACCATTAACAAATACTACTGAAATACTACTGATATTTCCTTTTCCTAGCCTTTCTGTACAATTTTTATGAGTCTTTTCTTTCCTTCATCTTTGATATTCTCATTCCATTGTGAATTTGAACGTTACAGATGCTTTCTTTGAAGTTTAAACATTTTTTCAAATGTATCAACCAATTTTTTGAAAGTTTTCTTTATATATTGACAATCCAGAGCCACCCACACATCTCTGGATGTTTTTGAAGTTATTGATTGAAGCATTTCTTTGCGGAAATTGCTAGAAGAGCATTCAAAAAGCTTAATATAAAAAATGCGGGATCGTTCAGGAGCGGGTTTTTGAGAAAACTCAAAAAGTTTTCGGAATTGATATGTCTCGGAAACGGTAGGTTTTTGGGAAATTTGGAAGGACAAAAAATAGTTGAGCAATATTTTCTACAATGTTTTTATTGAGACAACATGCTGCGATGAAAATTTTAAATACTAGACGGCGCTAAGGTACTAAAAACAGCGTTTTCCTGCCTTTTAACACAGAAGAAAATTTTTATCAGCGTAGATTTCCTATCGTTTCCGACGAGGGCGACGTAAATGTGGGTACATAATGAATCATTACTTCAGACTGGATAAATCATTTTTTTGAAAGTGGGACTTTCCAATTATTCCTAATTATGATGAATTGTCATCATGAATTAATATTGCCTATTTTTTTCCAAAACTGCTGACCCCTTGTCGTTTATCAGTTTTGATTAAAATAAAAAAATAAAAAGCAATGAATGAATACAAGGCTTAAGTCTTTGGTTTTCCTTTCCATTAACGAGTAAAACACATTTACCTCCGTCCACACTCTCTGAGTTTGAAGTTGAAAAATTAAAAAGGGACAACAAACAATATTTATAAATTGAAGTCTTTATTCTTTTATTTTTCTTATCATTGACAAGTACTACTGATCTCCTTCCTTTTCCTTGTTCAAATTAGAAAAATTAGAGCAAATAATATGCATGACGGGAAGTTATTGAGTTTTTATTTTTATTTTTATCTTTATTGACACGTGATTTTGATATATTTTAACGTTTCAGTTCCAATTGAGAGAACAAAGCAATGTTTTTAGCCCTCATTTTTCCTTAACATATATCACTGATTCTTTTTTTTCCAAGGCAATTTCGTAAAACTAGAAAAAAACTTTCCTTTGTATACCTGCAAAATTTTCAATTCGTGATTTATTTAAATGCAGAAAACGTGAAATGAATAAAATGTATTTTGAAAAGTAAATTCAATCTAAATATTCAATGAGGTTTGTCTAGTGACCACCATACTGTTCCAGTTAAGCGCCGTCCAAATTGTTGATACTTTCCATATCACAGCGTTCAATATCATTATAAAATGAAGGGAGTGACAAATAGGTTGATATGATAATAAATGGATGACTCAAAAAAAAAAAAATGTCTCGAAGTAGGCTTTGTAGATCTGCTTGGGAGGGTCTTTCAGGCCAAGTCTTGATTCTGAATTCCTAACACGCACACCGCAAGATCTTTTTATAATATAGGAATCTGAGATCAAAGTTATTCGGGAATGTGTTAAATTCTAAAAAGTTCTGATGATAAAGAGAGAATTTTTCTACACTTCTTTCAAATAAAACTTCAAAATTTCAATCTCAATTCTCAACTTTAACTGTACGTGTACTCCAAAAGGATTTTCTCTTTCCATATTATGTTTTAAACTGAAAATCAGATTGAATCAGTTAGGAGATAGATAATCAATAAATCATCATAGGTATTTACTCTGAATCTGTATTAGAGAAATGTTTTATAAATGATAACAAGAAGTGACCTAAATCTTAAATCATTCCTATTCGATTTTGGTTTTTTTCATTTTGCCTCCTTCGCTAGTTTTCACCGTGCCAACTCGTTCTTATCTTCATACCAATTACCTTTATTTCTAGTCACTGCGATCTGCCTTCTTACAACTTTGAGTCTCTTGATTGCAATTTCAAAATCTTCAGATTTTCTCGTACACCCGGTTGGGAATGTTTCTACACTTGCATTAGCATATTTTGGCTATCAGAGGATGTCCTTATTTTCCCTTTTGTTCTTCAATAGTCTATACACTCTTCCTCGTATAGTGGAAAGCAAGCCGAGACTAGACCAAAAGTTTCTCTGAAACATGGCTTCCATAAGGATGATTGATGTGTCCAGTTCCTCGAAGAACGAGATTTGATACTGCACTAAAATCCAATGAATGCCAGATGATTATAATCAATAGTTACACGTTCTATGAACTCGAGAATAGATCACCCGAATTCACTTGAACTGGTATGAGACTGGCTAGACTAAAATCGTTATTGAACTTTGTGTGCACTCCTGAATATACTAGAGCTGAATTGGAACAGCAGCTAGGAACTGAGTCAAGGACTGATAAGACTGAGAATTGAGGAACGGAAATTGAGATCCAAACTAGGGGTCGAGATTTCAGATTCCAGACTGCATGGCTCCAAAACACAATGACTCTTCTGTGGTACATGTACTTTTTTAACATATTCCTATCCTTCCAGATCAACTATAGGTACTATTACTAGGAATCGAATAATAATAAATAGGGTGGTGCACTTGATCGAATTTTGACAGCCTTGATAAGAATAAAAAAAATTGTTGCAAGCTACTCCCAAAGTTCTGGTTTAGTGATTATATAGACGTTTTCCCGTGGGTGCAGTAGCTAACTGATTTGTGAAGGCTTCAACTCTTGTATTACCACCCTGAAGATTGCTATATGCTATAGATTTAAAACTTGTGTCATCGATGATTAACAAATTGAAAGTCCGATTACAATACAGAATGGACCATTGGAGTCCTCTTCCAAATATCTCCATGCGCGATTTTTTTGTTTTTTGAAAAAGTCATTTTTTGAACAATTAGAGCATCTCTAACGTTATTCAACGATTTATCAATATTAAAAACAAAAAATTTGATCGACATCATTAAATCTCCATGTGACTTTTTCAGTTTTCGAAAAATTCATTATTTAAACAAATAAGTTTTCAATAAAATTTCTTCCATTCTTCAACAACAATTTGAATATTCACACGAGATTGCGCATATATAACATGGGTCACTGGTAAACAAGAAGTGTAAACTACAAAAATCCATCGTTTTGAATCGAAAAATAATTTTTCAAATATAATGACACTCGCCAGCCTCCAGCTGCACACTGTAGCGCTGTTTCTGCTATAGATTCCAATTTCGTGCCATCAATAATTATCAAACCAAAAGTCCAATGTAAAAAGTAGGACAACCATTGAAATGGTCTCTCAAATATCTCCAAGCGTGATTTTTATGTTTCTTGAATAATTCTTTTTTTCAAACAAATTAATCGTTTACAAATTTCAATAATTTGTTCAGACATATGATAAACCTTATTCATATAGAACATGAATCACTGAGGAACAAGAAGTGTAAACTTTTAAAATAAATTTTTTCGAGTCCAAAAATAATTCTTCAAACATAATGACACAAATTCCAAATCGATAGCATTTAGCAAACTTCAGGGTCGTCTTTTATTGCGTATCAATCTAAATTTTGAGGAACCTTATAAAAAGTTTCAATTATTGGCTTTGGGCCTTGATATACTTATTCGGATAATAATTTTCAGTACAAAGTTTACGAACTGCTCATTTAAATACAGATAGTCAACAGAACAAACATTTTTCAAAGAATTTTAGTAGATGGCGGTAGTGATTATCATCTTGACGATCCCAGGAGACAAAACTAGCAGACTAAATATTCGTAGCCAACCTTGAGGAATTTCTGTTATTCTTTATATCAATTCATCAATTTTATATCAATTTTTCTTTATATCAGTTTAGAATATGTCAATTTTTACCCAGTTGATTGCTTTCAGAGCAGAATCGTATGTATATATTAGACTCAAGCGTACAAGCAATAGTTTCCGACTCGTTCGAATATTGTTCATTCAACTGATCTTTCAGGAAATAATGTTTACCGTGGAGCCAATCAAAAGTGGCTGACCACTGACTCTGGCGCCACTACCCTATCTGAGTTGACGAATAAATCTTTTTCAAAATCGTTCCTTTTAAATTATTGAAAAAAACACACAAGATAAGGATTATTATCTTATCTTGGTATTGTAATTCTGCTTCGTTCGCAAATCTTCAGTATGCACAACTCGTGTTTATCTCAATCTTAAATTACCTCCATTCCTAGTTTTTACAATATGCCATCTTGAACTTTTGAGTCTCTAGGTAGAAATTTTGACATCTCGAGACAACCTTGTACTTTCAGGTGGAAATTTTGTAGCAGTTGCATTAGCATTTTTTGTAAATCGATGAATACCCTTATTTTCCCTTTTGTTTCCTGGTATTCTAAACTCTCGCTCGTAAAAGCAACCCCAGATCGATTTACTATTATGCACGTGTAGTAGGTAGGTCGGGATGTCAAGGATACGATTTATCATTACTTCCATAAGAAAACAAAGTCCTACTTCTTCCAGAACGAAAATGAAAATCAATAACTTCTATCAACTCAGAGAAATCACGCACTCTTCCCCTAATTGTTGGGGTTCTCTGATAATCTTACCCTTGGGATCAACTAACGAATTCATTGCTTATCGATTCTTACATCTATAACTATTGTAATGGTCAAATAATATAAAAAAATACATTTTGCAAGTACCAAGTAATTTGTTTTGTAAGGTTACTTATTAAAAAACAACTAAAAAGTAGAGGATTCCTATTCAGTTATCAAAAGTCGCCCTTATTCCAAAAATGAAGAATATGAAATGTCAACTTCAAGCTGAATTCTGGATGGCATCAATGCTTCAAAACATGACCCAAGTATTACCAATTGAGCTCTATAGTTTTATATATTTTTATTTCTCTTCGTGCATTATTGACACGCATTACTTTCACATATCCGGTTTGTACACGATAAACTTTCGCATAATTATTCTTGGGGAAAAAATAACTTCACCAGAAGTGTTACATATATAAAAACCTCAGAGAACCACCTTTGTTTTCATAAAAATTCAAATCCACTTTGAGGGATGATGGATATTTTTGTTTTTTCCCTACTCGGAAAGATCAGACAATTCTTGCCGCAATCAATGTAAATGGTCTCCAGGATTTGTTGATAAGTTTGATGCCCCAAGCGATCACGTTCTGACATCCTCACGAAACTATCCTTGTATTACATCAATCAGAATTCTCAACATCCCCTGCATAGAAAATATATGATTTTGTTTATCGATCAAAATGATTGGTGGGAACACTGTTCTTATTAGACAATTGACTCATTAAATCATGTTCTTATATATCTAGGAAACCACTTTTTCAATCACGCAGACTCGAATTCACTTTGAGGGATGATGGAAATCTTCGTTCTTCCTCTGCCTACGAAGAGCAATTAATTTTTTCTTTCATCAATTTGCTCAATCCCTAGAAATTTTTTATTGACTCGATGCCCTCAACGATCATGTCTAAATTCACGTAAGGAAAAGATAACAATTTTTATTCATCCCCTACTTGAAGAAGAAATTCTGAGGCAAATAATATGCTTAGTCTCTATGATTTTTTCATTAACATACAGACCTGAACATAGTTTTCGGGATGATAGATATTTTTGTTGCTCCTCTACCTACAATGGCAAAGGCTTTCTGTTCTACTCCATGTGCTTGGTCCCTAGGATTTTCTTATCGATTTAATGCCCCGGACAAACATGTAATTATATCCCCAGGACGCCACCCTTGTATTTTCACTAACTGAATTCACATTAAGAGATGATGACGATTTTCGTTCATCCTCTACAGCAAGAAATAATAGAATTTCTTCATTATTCAATATGTTTGGTCTCTTCGATTTTCCAATCAACTTGATGACCTGATCGATTATGGTCTTACATCCCTAGGAAAACACTTTTTCGAACACATAGATCCTTATCCACTTTTAGGGATTATATAAATCTTTATTCTTCCTCTACTAACAAAGATCCTTGACTTTCAGCTTTAAGCAATCCGTTCGATCCCTAGGATTTTTTCATTGGCCTGATACCCTCAACGATCATGTTATAGTATCCCTAGGACGCTTCCCTTTTATTTGCACCAATCTGGATTCTCATTAAGATATAATAGCCATTTCTGTTTATCCTCTACATGAAAAAAATCTGCCCACTGCGCGGGTACATTCTCATTGCGCGCTTCGCGCGCAGCTCGCAAGTTTGAGCGCTCCTGAGACGCGCGTCTTTGGGATCTCGCGCTTCGCGCTCGGTTTTGAATTTACCTCGCGCTGCGCGCTTGGTCTTTGTACTTTCCTACAATTCTGTAAAGAGCTTTTGAAACTGAAAAGAGGGGTGTCGGCTGCTGGATTTGATGATTGTGAATTCTCTTTTGTTGAAGCTTCCCCGGCTTTAACGAATACATTCTCATCGTGTGTCTCGTGCTGCGCACTCGATCAAAATCTATCTGAAACGCGAATTTTTCAGTGATATCTTTGACTCCAATGCATCAAACATATAAAATCAATTTATATAACTCGTATCTTAGTGCGTTCAAAAAAATTTAGTTAGTCTATTTCTAATATCGATATGATTACAATTAAAACAAAAACCACGCATCCCGTAAAAAAGAACAGTTCTTCTTTTCAAAATTCTCTTTTTATGTCGTTAAGTTTTGCTAGAAAATTGACTTTGATTTGAATTTTTTTTGTAATAATACAAAACCTATGCACCGCAAGAGAAGAAAAAGATTTGTAGATGTTCTTTAAAAAAAAAAAATTTGTTCATGAACTGGAATTTTTTATTTTTAGACTGATCTTGCAGAAAAAACAAAAACTACATGCCCTATTGAAAAATGATTGAGAAGAAACATGTAGAAATGTTCTAGATAAACGATTTTAGTACTTTTACTCTTTTCCGTATCTCCCATAGGCTGCTCACAAAATGAAAATTTTGATTTTTGACCTATTTCATTTCCATGGCCTAATCCGTAATCGTTGACCGAAGAAGGCTGGTTAACGAACTTGATCTTTCTTTTTGGTCCCTGGGAACGTGTGCAAGAGTACGATCGAATATAATTATTTATTCAAAAGTTATCGAGTTCACAGATTATTTTTCATTATTTATGTACGATCAAAATTGGAATTTTCGATTTTTCGAGAAAATTCCAAAAGTCGTATTCACCATCTTGTAGGGCTCCCAACAAGAAAAATTTGTTCTTTCTGACATTTTCTGTAATATTTTTGAATTTTGAGAACATAATAACTCTGACAATTTTGTTTTTATAGAAAAAAATGATAAGCATAAATTGTTTTACTTTCTACGTGCTACAAGAAATGGTACTTACAATTTTTGAGTCTTTGGAAAAAAAGTCCCGAAAAATTTTCAAAATGCTCCCCTTCTTTGATTTTTTATTCAAAATATATGAATAACGAACTTGACCTTTCTTTTTGGTCTCTCAAAATGTGTGTCAAAGGGCAATCCAATCCGATTAGTTTTTCAGAAGTTATATCAATATGCTTGATCCCTGGGATTAGGTTCATTACTTGCATGACCTGAGTGATCATGTGCGATCTCCACCTGGAAAACTATTTCTTTGATCACATGTACTTTGATGGCTGAAATAAATTTTAGTACTTTTCCCAGGGTAGAGACCTAATCCTCAATAAGTATTTTGGTACCATAACGCTGAAAAACGTTATTGAATTCAGAATATGATGCCACCTCGCGCGTTACGCTGAAAAGCGTTATTTACTTTAGAATATGATACCAGTTGAAATTTTTACGAACATCGTTGGAGCAGCGCTAGCATTGGGATCTAGAGATGGATATATGGCACTGGTTGAAATTTTTACGAGTATGGCTTACGACATATGGATTTTACGAAAATGCAACTTCTTGCATTTCGCAAAATTTTCAACTAATTTTTTGAGCATTTGGTATCTTATTGCTATCAGCTTCACAACAAACTTTGAATCGCAAAAATCAGGCTACTTTTGCGATTTTTGCTATCTTATTATCGTTCCAAATGGTCCGATTTTTGCGATTCAAGTTTTGTTGTATATATTGCAACGGTTAAAATTTTTACGAAAATTGTTTACAACATATGGATTTCAGAAAAATGCAACTTCTTGCATTTCTCAAAATTTTCAACCAATTTTCAATTATTTGAAACTTTATTGTCATGGCTTTACAACAAAGTTTGAATCGCAAAAATCTGACTATTTTTACGATTTTTTTATACTTTCCATGATCGTTTCGCAATAAAAGTGAGAAAAAAGTGGACGTGTCCAAGTGACATGCGGAGGGAACCAAGTTCCTTCCGTTGCCTGAAAAATACTAAATATAAACGTTCCTGAAATAATTATATAAAAAGATGCGTGTCTTTGAAACATGCGGTAGAAATAGAGTTTCGAATGCGTATATACGTACGTCCTTTTTCCTAAGCGTGCATTTGAAACTCCGTTCCTACCGCATGTTTCAAAGACATCCATCACTTTTATATAAATATTTTAGGAACGTTTATATTTAGTATTTTTTAATCAAAGGAAGGAACTTTGCTCCTTCTGCGTGTCTTTTTTCAAAGGAAGGCGATTTTCCCAATATCAATGAAGGCCAGTTATTTCTATGAAATTGTAAAGCAATTCCAAATTTCAATTGCCAACTCAATAGTTCATTCAGATTAAGAGTTTAACCAAGTAGTAAAATTAAATGGATCGATTGGGAAGCGAATTCATAGTCAGTAACTTTCATAAAATATTGTGATTATTACAGAACCAGAGCTCTCAAAAATCACACTAGAATCCTGTAGAAATGGCAAAGGGAGAATGTAACTCACGAAGATCTATACTCGTCTCAAGGGATCATACAACATTTTCATATTTTGATTTTCTGTGTATGCAGAAGTCTGAAAATCTTACTACTGTAGATGTTAACAACAATTTAACACTAACTGACGAATTCCAATTTTGTAAATTATTGGGAAATGCCAGTAATTTGTGAATACTTGTGCGAGCAGGATAATAGAAAATAACTACTCAGTGTTGGGGAAAAATTTCTGTAGTATTCTAATGTGGCGAGCAATTGGAATAATATATTACACGGCGAGTGGCCGAGATTACTGACGAGTGTAGAGTTGCTGCCCTGAGCGAAGCGAGGGTAGCACCACACGAGTCAGTGATCTCCGCCACTCGCCACTCGCCATGTACGATATTTTTCATAAAAAGTGCATCGAAAACTCGGCTTTCGACGACTGTTGAGTGATGGCTAAATAAGAGAAATTGGAGTTCTAGGGTTATGGTTGACAACATGTGACAATCACATAATAATTACGTTAATGGAAAACAGAAACAT
>WSXT02054218.1:0-12858 GCA_011762715.2 Neuroterus valhalla
AGGGAAAAAAACTCGAAACCCCGTGGTTTCATGCACTTGTTGAAGAAAATATCGTATGCACCTAGGGATAGACACGCGTACAAAGAGCTTTCGGGGCCCGGGGCTAAATTGGTGTGGGGACCCCTCAACTTTACTTTTGTAATCAAATTATTAGTAACGAGGGGGTTAAGAAATAATAATTGCCCTTAGTCCGCTACTGATTAATATCGTTGAAGACGAATGCGCATGAGTGTCGGGCAGGTCGGCCCATGGCACTTACACGGTTATGGAAAACCTCGAATTTTAAAAACCCACTTCCGGTTTAAATTTTGATATATCCTTTCACGACAATGTGCGGTAGAATTTTAGAGAATTATTAAGCTAATAAAACGTGTCTTCAAAAAAACGGCACTCACACGGTTATGCCGTCGATCCCTTCAATTATTGATTTTTTAAAGTGATTTCTATTTGCTTGAGCAGTTATTTTTCGATAACTTCAAAAAAAAAAAATGAAATAAAATAGGAGTCATATATTTATCTTCTTGACTATGTAGCTTATAGATAATAATGATAATAACAATAATGATAATAATAATAATAATGATAATAATAATAATAATAATAATTTGAAACTATAAAGTTAAGTTTTCCAACGAATCAAATTCATATTCTATCGAAAATACTTGTGTTCTCAACTATGAGGCTCATTTTCAACCAAAAAAGATCAATTTTCAATTTCAAATGTCGAATTTTCCACAAAATTGTTGAATGTTCCATCCACAGCATGACTTCGAAAGCTTATTTTTAACCAAGATAAAAAATCAATAAGTTGAATTTTCGATGAAGAAGATCGAATTTCCAACAACCAGGTAAATTCTTATTAAAAAATATGACGCCAACAAAAAAGGTTGACTTCTTAACATGAAGAAATGCATCTCTATCCTGAGAGTCATATTTTTAGATGAATTGAATTTATGTTCAACCAAAAACATTTTAGGCTTCAACAAAAAAGTTAATTTTTACTGAGAAAGAATAATTTCCAATCCAAAAGTTAGAATTTTTAATGAGGCAGTTGAATTGTCCGCCAAAGAAGATGGCTTCAATGAAATAGTTGAATTTTCAACAAGAAAAAAAGGAACCGTTAAAAAAATTTCAACCCAAAAGTTGTTGAACGGAAAAATCACAAAACAGACGAATTTTCAAGAAAATAGTTAAATTCTTAACCAAAAAGATGAATTTTTTTCACAAACCAGATAATTTTCTACTAGCAGAGACACTTTCCAAAAGAATAAAAAAATTTGAATGGAAGGAAATTAATTTTCCACCAGCAGAATCAATTTTCCATTAAAGAGAATGTAATCTTCTACTAAGAGATGAATTTTCAACAAAATATAAGAATTTCCCACCAAATAGTTGGACGTTCAACTTATGAAGAATAAGTTTTAAACCTAAGGGGAGCCTAAGAAAAAATGGGAGGAGATGGAACATTGGAAGAAAGGCGAAGCGCAATACGGAAGCTTGAACGGAGGGAATTGGGAAATGGGGATGCAAATAGGAAAAGGTTGAGGAAAATCAGAGCAAGATTGAAAAGGAATGGAAGAGAGGGAAGAAGAGCAAAGATACAAGAAAGATACAACAAAGATTGAAGGTGTAAGAATGAGATGCAGAGGTTTGAAGAGAGGTTTGGGAGACGTGCTTAATAGGATAAATGCGAAGGAATATATGGAAAGAGTGAGAAGTATAGGAAGGGACGAAGGAAGAGGAGACGAAAAGGGCGCGGTTGAGTATGGAAGAATACAGATAAGTAGCATATGATGGTATTGGGACAAAGAGAGGAGAGAATCAGAAGAATGATAGAGGACGGGGAAAGGGGTAAGAGAGGAACGGAAGAGAAAAAAATTTTAAAAAAATTATAGGCAGGAGTTCCACAGGATAATATAAGGAAGGAATGGAAGGTGTGTTACTGTAATGTAGCTGGATTAGAAAGAAAAGAAAGGGAGTTCTTGAAAGAGTTGAGGAAATGGGATGTCACAGTGATGATGGAGACATGGGAGGGGATCTCGAAGGAATACAAGTGTAAAGCACAATGGGCAAAGAGGAAATTTCAAAAAGGTAGAACCGAGAGAGGAATAGTGATGCGAATGAGGTAAGATTTGATAGCGAGGAAGTAAGAGGTAAAAGATAGGAAGGGTGTATGTAAATGGAGATATGGAGAGGAGAATAGAGAAGTACAGGAAATAATGAAAGGAGGAGCAGAAGGTGTGACTTTGATCATAGGAGGAGATTTCAGTGCAAGGACAAGAGAAAGAGGGGAATATTGAGGTTGATGAGGAAGAAAAGTACATTCATACATGGGAAACGGAGAGAGCAGTGATGGACTCTGTTATTTTTGACGATCAGGTAAGGGAGAAAATTGGAAGGCTTGAAATAGGAGAGTATGTAGATTCGGATCAGCTCTTACTAATAGTGACAGTAAAGAGAGGAAAAAATGACTCACGGGAAACAGCAGAGGGAAATAAAAAATGAGAAAGAGTAGGAAAAGGTAATCGCTTGGCAGAAGGAAGAAAATGTGATTCCAAAAGTTGAAGAATTTCAGAGTATGCTGTTGAGAAGGAAATCAGCTAAGGGGTAAAAGAGGCAGCTGGGATCGACGAGATGGTAAATAGAGAAAGGGAAACAAGGGAAGGGATTAATCAAGAGACTGAAATTTAAGAGTAGAAAGAATATTTTATGAAATTTTTGGGAGGAGTAGAGAAGAAAATAACGAGAGGAGAGAAAGAGGGGAGGAAAAAGATCGAAGAAGAGGATATCACAATGGAAGAAATAGAGACGGCGATAGGGTCACTGAAAGAGGGAGAGGAAGCAGGTATAGGTGAAATTACCAATTGAGTAAATTTGTACCAATAGTAATAAAAAAAAAGAGGGGAAAGGTTGAAGATTGTAGGGTATGGCAATGATGCCAACATTATGTAAGATATATGTAACAATAGTTTCAGAGAGGTTAAAGAAAGAAGTACAGAAAAAAATAATAATTTTAACGAATCAAAGAGGATTTAGGAAAGGTGTGGGAGGAATGGATGTTTATGTGCTAAATTATGCTATGAATAGTAGAATCAAAAGAGAGGAAGGGTGTTCGACAGCGATTTTTTTTCTGTCCAATGAATCAAATTTGATTTATTGGGCATGGAAGAGACATATAAACTTTAAGAGAAGAAGGGGATGAGAGACGGTTTGAGAAAAGGGTAGCTGAAATTTTCAGAGAGACAGGAAATCAAATAGGGGAATGTGAATGTATTAAAAAATGAGTTAGATCAAGAGATAAAAAAGGAAATTTTTTACGCAAGAAAAAGATGTAAAAGAACGGAAGTTATTTGAACCCTTGGGGGACACATTATAAATGAAGAATATAGATAACACAGCCACACGAAAAAAAGGGATTTTTGGGCTCGGAGGTCAGATCATGTTTAGTATATGTTTTCGGGGCCGCTGAAACCAAATCCGAACTCCATTTCACCCCATTAGGTCAGGTTTTCGACATAACCTCAAAAAGAGACACCCGAAAATGAAAAGTGATGCTGGCCTGAGTGCTGGACCGTGTAATGTGTTATTTGGGTCGCTGAAACTGGATCCGAAGTTCATTTTATCCCATCACGTCAGGTTTCCGACATAATCTCATTTAACGGTTTCTGTAGAGACTTTTTGAGGTAATGTCGAAAACCTGATGCGATGAGGTATAATAAACTGGGGATTCGGTTTCAGCGATCCAAAAAATATATTATATGGTCCAGCACTCAGGCCAGCATTACTTTTCATTTTAGGGTGCTTTTGAAGAATTTTTGAGGTTATGTCGAAAAATTGACGTTCTGGGGTTTCTCAGACCTCTGATTGGGATTCAGCGATCCCAAAAACATATTTCCAACATGGTCTGACCTCTAGACCCGAAAATCGTTTTTTTTGTGTAGCTGTGTAATGAATCCAAAGAAGTCTAAACTTTGATAGAAAAGAAAGTATTCCTAAATTAGAATTTCGAAAGTAACTCGTTGGAAGTTAATAGCAGTACTTGGGGCTGGGGTTCTTGGTAGTTCGGAACCCACCTCAAGCTGTAGGTCCCCCTTACCTACTACTAAGGTAGTGGTAGGGTATGTCAAGGAATGGTGGAGAGGTTCGAGGAAAACGGAAACCTTCAGGGGACACATTGAATCAATCAATCAATCAAGTCAATAGTTTGAAAATGAATAGTAAGCATTTCCATGGGATGAGAAACATTGAATATTGGTTTGGACAGATTATTCTAGTGAATGATTATAATTTGAAAAAAATAATTTTTTCCTTTAACGAAATGTAAAATTGAATAAAAATGTGCAGCGAGTACGAATTGAAGTTACAAACGTTTGCTTTGATCTGCAAATAAACACTCATTTTGGTTTCAGCGATAATAGTTCCCCAATTTACAGGCATAAAATATTCAATCAAGCCCATGTACTACCAAAACGAGATTTTTCTTTGAGGCCAGTGATAGCATTATTGGGAAAGCACTGATGCTTTGACAAAATCCATCCCTTTAAAATGAATAAAAAAAAGGCGTTTTGAATGAATAATCAACAAGCTAAATAATAAACAAGAAATACCTGCAATATTTGAAGGAACAAAAATCTATTGAAGGTAATAGATTGATTTCACGAAAAAATTCTGTTTAATGTCAGATGTTCAAATTATTCTCCATCATAAATAATGAACGTTGAACATTTCGTTGAAAATTTATCTCTGCAGTTTGAAAACAGATTTATTTCGTGAAAACTTGGAGGTAGTGTTTCTACAACGCAGTAAGCAGACGTGCATCGTGCGTTGATTCGGGTCGAATAACGTTTGGCCTGCGTAGCCAAGACAAAAATGTTCTGATACACATTCGAACAATATCCTCCTATTATCCTCTTACTTGAAAATTTCACTTCCGAATCGCGTAGTATACGAAAATGAAATACTTGTTTGAAAAAGCATTCCGGTTGGAAGTAAAACTTGTAAGTAATGGGATAAAAGGCGGAGAGAGGATCATGAATCCCAGGACAGCCCTGTGACTAAAAGAGGTTAAATTTTTCATGCGAAAGTGTAAAGTTTGCATCGTTTCGTTTACGCTGAAGTTTCACTTTAGACGCGCGTGGTTTCCACGCGCACATTTTTTAAAGTAGGATTCCTTTACGCGTGCTGTAAACTGGCAAAGTGGTAACTCTCTAAGTTCCCACTACGCAGTACGCCAACGTACGTCGTGCGTTCTTGGCAGTAGAAGCAAGTTTAGCCGGCTTTTACACGCACTTTTCTTTTTGGACAACATCGTACCATGGCACTCCTGCTGATGAAGTATATCCAAATTTTCTGTTCAACTCTGGCACCCAAATTTTGTTCAATTCTCGATTCTAGAATGGTTTTCCAAGATAACTAACCAACCTGAAACAGGAGAACACTACTGGCTTTTAAAATGGTATTACACACGGTTGGAGCTTTTTTCCTATTGTACCTACGAGTCCCGGAGCGAAGATGATAAGTGTTTACACTTACGTGGTACGCAGAACTCGGCAATTTAACGTAGCCTTAATAAGCGCGGGCTTCATGGTTTTTACAAGCACTAAATCTGTGTTAACACATTATTACCTTGCGTTCCTGTTTACGACTGTGGCGCCAGTTTTATTATACTCTCTTAACGTCATTGTTCTAGGGATAGATTAATAGGATATGAGCCCTGCGATAAAATCTTGTTCAAAAATTTATGAGACGAGAATTTCTTTCATCACCTAATATATTGCAAATCCAAGAAAAAATTGCATGTTATAAGGGGCACTGTCGTGCTCTTCAAAAAGTACGCAGATTTGTGTCTAGCAGTATCAGATATTCGAAAAAGTGTTTACAATTTTTATAGACAAATTGATCAACAAGGGTTATTCTGAAAGAATAAGGATTAGCAGTAGTATTGGTACATAGACGAAGAGAGGAAGGAAAGGGATGGGAAGTTATAAGAAGGTCACTTGAGGAAAAAGGAGAGGAAATGGTATTAATAGGGGATGACCATAATGCCTAGACTGAAGATCAGGGAGAAGAGTGACGTAATGGAAGCGAGAAGATATTTTTGAAAATATCAGATCATAGAGAAACAGATCAGGAAGGAGGGGGTTACTCCTAAAAGTGATAGGAGAGACTGGGAGAGACAGGATTGAGAAATAACATTCTGGAAGGAAGAAGATAGGAGAAAAGGAGAGGAAGTTACAGGTGGGCTGCCGAGGAGGAGAAAAATTAGAAGAATTTAGAGAAAGAAGGCAGAGTGAGAATCTAAGATGTACAAAAGTAAAAGGGAGAGACGAGATGGCAGCAAGAATAAAGGGTGTATTTGAGAAGATGAGTGGAGAGTTGAGTCCAGAAGAAGATGGAGAAATTGTGAGACGGGAAATGGCAGGGAGGTAAAGAGAAAATAAGAAAAGTGTAGAAAAATATAGGGAAGGGAGGATTGACAAGAATGAATACAGTGGTTGGAAACAAGTGTATGAGAAAATTCTAATGAAAAAAAAGAAGAAGGAAAGGAATACGAAGGAGGTAGAGGAAGCAGTGGAAAAGGGTCATAGAAGAAGAGAATTAAGTAATGAAGGGAGAAGGGGAGGATGGTAATGATAAGCAGGAAGGAAGTGAATGAGGCAATAGAAAGGCTGGGAAGAAATAAGGCAACAGTAGATCATGGTATAGAGAATGAACATGTGAAGTATGAGGAGGGTAAAGGAGTGAGAGAGGAGATGTGGAGAGTCTCTTACAAAGTATGGGAAGGGCAAGGATAGTCCGAAGGGTGGAGAACAGGACTTTTGATTCCGCTATCAGAGAAGGTTTAAAGTCTGAGGTTTATAGAGGTATAACTCTTATGTTGGTGGGTATAAAAGAAAGGTAGTATCTCACACAACCAGACGGTACTCGGGGAAGGGATCGTAACAATCGAGAATATAAACGTTCTAAACTACCTAGTAAATAGAAATTTGGAGCGGAAGAGAGGTAAACTAGTAGCCTTGTTCGTGGATTTTAAAGCCGCTTTCGACACACTCAACTGGAGGGCGTTGTGGTAAGCGATGGGAGGAAGGAGAGTAGATGAGAAGCTGATTGAAAGGATGAGAGAAATATTTGTAGAGACAAGGTTCAGAGTAATAGGATAGGAAATGAGAAAGGAGAAGAATTTTTGACAGTGAGAGGACTCAGGCAAGATTGTCCGTTAAGTCCGCTGTTGTTGAGTTTAATGCTAGCAGATTTAAAGGAAAAGGCTAAAGGATAGAGGGGAAGGAGTGATAGAAGGAGTAGCGTAGACTAGAGAACGGGTGGAATTTTAACGAAGCAATGGTAGAACGAATGGTGGATTTCTGCTACTGAGGACTTTTGTTTGAAGCTGGAAGTGGTAACGAACTGCGAGCGTGTAAAAACGATAGAGTGTGCGATTAAAATATAGGTAGAGTTTGAGGAATAGGAAAGAGAAGGTTCAAGACTTTCAGAGAATGAGAATATGGATATTCAATGTGCTAGTAGGAGCAGCCTTGTGCTATGGAGTAGAGATTTGTGGATGGAAGAAGCAAAAGAGAGTGGAAAGTCTTCAAGAAAGTTTCTTGAGATAGGTCATGGGGGTCAGTTGGAGTCGTCTAGGATAGATGCTGGGAGAAGAAGTGGGAGAAGAAGTGGGAGCAGAGAAAATGGTTGTGTGGCAGGTAAATAGAGCACGGGAGTCCTGGAAGAGAGGATAAAAAAGGGGAAAGAGAAGCAGAATCACGCAAGCATGCCTGAGTGAAATTGAGTGAAGAGAGAGGAGAGGCAATACAGAAGGTTTTAGAATGGGAAGATGAGATACAGCAAATGGGGGAAGGATGTGTTATTAAAGAAGGGAGTGTTGAATGGCAGAAGATTGAATTGGGTATTATGATAAGACAGAGAGAGGATATACGAGAGGTGTAAGATGGTGGAATGGAATAAAGTAATGCGGTTCAGAATGCGGAAGGGAATGGAAGCATATCGATACTGGTCGGATGAACAGGAGAAAATATGCAGAATGCGTAAATATAAGTCAGAGTCGTAGAAATGTATTGAAAGTGTGTAATGGAGAAGAAGAGGAAGGCAGAAGTGTGAGTGATTGTGTAAGAGGAAGACTGGATGAAATTGGCCAGGGAGTAGGATGGATGAAGAGAGTGGAAGAGTTTAAGGGTAAGAGATGGTAAGAGGAAGTGGAAGCCCTAGAAGCTGGATCATGCGTACATAGTATGTCATTGATAGGAAATAGTCGGAAGAGTATACTCTAAGCGTTATGGATAAATTTAAATAAGTAGTTCAAGGAACTCATGTCACTTTTCGTGTAATGAATGGGGGCCCTCAAACCCGTAATAGGAAAAAGTTTTGATACAATAGAATGCAATATACATCGTCAGGTTAATTTTTATGAATGAATAACACAGTTCTGAAAAATGTTTGCGCTTACATTCCGGCTAATTGTGCTGCTACGCACAACGCACGCTTGCCTACTGTGTATCGCGTGTAGGTGACAAGAGTGGGGGGGAGTGTCAGTGCACTCGAGCGTCCGCCTTCAACTAACCCGCGTCACCGTTTTGCCAGTTCAAAACGTTTTTATATTAGTTTACCAAAAAAAAGAAAAAAAAATGTGAATGCTAGTTTCTTTTATGCAGTTACTTCTCGCATTACAGTACACGATGGGACAACCTTCCTGAATTGGACATGTATTTCTAAATCAAGTAAATCTAATGCCGGAAGCTCTACAATTTTGTAATTACATAGGTTTCACCGTTTCCGTGCAGTAATTGCAACCACATGGTAAAAGAAAAAAGTGCTCTGTAGAAGACTCTTAACGACAGCTAATTATAAATTTTCCCTTGAAAGCACGTCTGGAATTGACTGCAGTCAATCGCACTAGGGGGAAGGTTTCTTCTAGCACACGTTTTTTTTCTATTAATTAAAACTTAACTTCGAATAAACGCTGAATAATAATCATTTTTCTACAGGACGGAGGGTGAGTGTAATATTTACTGGCCAATTCTAGTAAAACGGCATTCTTAGGATAATATACTTTCCTTACCCTCTTTCCGAATGTAATAAAAAACCTAACTTTATTGATTACACTAAAATCCCGAAGATATCCGGATTTCAGGTTCGTCTATCAACGATCTTGGACCCTCTTCGCGAGTGCCTGAACGTGAACAGTTAGGGCCGTATGAACTGTTTCTATGTGATTTCCGTCTGTTCGCGCATTGACGAAATTCCCCGATTGGGTAATACTGTCCGCTCTCATCGTAGGGTATTGGCCGAGATTGAGGCGTGTCCAGTGCTTCTATTCGAAGCCCTTGAACCGTCCCGCTCACAAGCGCCATTCTCGGAACGACTATCAATTTGATGACTATGTTCGGGATTTCAATGTATTAAAAGAACTAGAAGACTAAATGCAATTAAACTAGATGGTGTTGATTTTTCTTTGGAAGATCACTTTCTTTTGTTGAAATGTATACAATTATTTATAAGATGAATAGAATGTTTGTTGCGAAAAGTCCTTTGGATACCGGTCAGGAGGTTTAGGAGAGGGAAGCTGAATCAAGAACAGCTGGTCGAGGGATCTCCAATAGGCGAGGGAGACCCACGAATTTGGAACAACTAAGCAGGGCGCCTCCGCGCTTGCAAAGCGTGGGTGTATAAAAGCTGAGCTGTTTCCTCGACAAATGGCAAAGACAGATAAACGCGACAAACAGCGAGAGTTAAAGAGTTACAAAACATTTCTGGAGAGTGGGAAAAAGATAAAGCATGAAAAAAACTGTGAAGTGTAGAAAATCAACTGAGAAAGAACGATGAACGTAGGAAAAGAGAAATGAAAGTGATAGGAGACACATTGAGTGATATAGAAGCAAGGGCTGATCGATGAATGAAGGAGACAGTAAGCAGCTGGAATGAGTTCATTTTTCAGATTGCGAAATTCTCAATAAGAATATCTAGAAAATCGTTTTTCTTTCTAATACTACAAAAACGCCTGAAGATATTGTCAGAACCAATTCAGTGAAATCCTTGGGTTTTCAATAGAACCATAAGTTTATTTTTGATAATTACAAAATTTTCAATAAGAATATTTTGAACATCATTCTTCTTCCTTATACTATGAAAATGCCTGAGGACATTGCCATAAGCAATTTAGTAAAATCCTCGGTTTTGTCAATAGGGCTCTAACAAAGAAAATTTTTCAGGTGTCCGTCGCCGATTTGATTCTCCCTTAAATATGTTGAAATACTCGAAAAACTAAGCGACACATGTTTTTTGTTATCGGCGGAAAAACACTTTAAGGGGGTGAAACAGCCCCTCGAAAATAAGTGTCGCAAGTGTCGATCGAATAGTATTGTGTATAAAAACTAAATTGATTTCGATCAAACCTACTGGAAAAGTTTCCTCGTGATGAAAGATGAATAACGTAGTTTTCTAAACAAAAAAAAATATATATTGAGGGGGTAAACCACCCCTACATATTATTTAAGTTGTGCTGGACATTTTTTGATTGAATAAAAAAAAATTTTAAATATATATTTTGCAGTTGAGATGAGAATAAAGTTTACCTGTTTCGCCAAAAAAAATTTTTTTTTAATTGTTGGGCGTAGCTACCCCTAAACACTTTTCATCTTGTGTCTATGATAATATATACTTTCCATACAGAAAAAAATTGGGGAATTTGTTTTATGACGATGGAAGTAAAATGGAGTCCATCCAACATGAATAAAAAAATTACACGGGGGTGAACTACCCCCTAATTATATATAAAATAGCAAAACAAGTCTGAAAGTGAGCAAAAAAATCCGAAAAAAATACGTGTTGTATACGAAAAAGAGGATGAAGGTATTCAAGCATTTTCAAACGAAAACAGCATTGAAGATGGTAACTACACCTTCACAAAGATTTATTCTTCACAATTTGAACAATAGTGATACTCGTCAGAAAAATGTTTATAACATAGTGATTTTTTACCCCATGAACATCGAATTATAGCAATAATATTACAACCTAATATTTATTAGTAGTTACCCCCTTCAATGCTGTTTTTCTCTTTAAAGTACTCAAATACCTTTATACTCTTTTATGTATACAACACGTATTTTTTCGGATTTTTTTGCTCAATTTCAGACTTATTTGGCTATTTAATACATAATTAGGGGGTGGTTTACACCGTGTAATTTTTTTATTCATGTTGGATGGAATCATTTTACTTCCATCGTTATAAAACAAATTTCACAATTTTTTATGCATGGAAAGTATATATCATCATAGACACAAAATAGGAAGTGTTTTGGGGTAGTTACCCCTATTATTAAAAAACAATTTTTGCGTAACACGTCAACTTTATTCACATACCTTAAAATTAAACAAACTTTGTAAATAATGCTCACAAGATTCAATTAAAAAGGTTATTAATGCGAAAAAACTTAGGGGTAGTTACCCTCTTCCATGCTGTTTTTCGCTTCAAAAAACCCAAATACCTTCGTCCCCGTTTTTGCATACAACACGTATTTTTTCGGATTTTTTTGCTCACTTTCAGACTTGTTTTGCTATTTTATACATAATTAGGGGGTGGTTTACCCACGTGTAATTTTTTTATTCATGTTGAATGGACTCCATTTTACTCCCATCGTTATAAAACAAATTTCCCAATTTTTTCCTGTATGGAAAGTATATATTATCATAGACACAAGATGAAAAGTGTTTAGGGGTGGCTACCCCCATTTATTAAAAAAAAAAAATTTCTGGCGAAACAGGTAAACTTTATTTTCGTCTCAACTGCAAAATATATATTCTTTAAATTTTTTCTATTCAATTAAAAAATTTCCAGCACAACTTATTTAATATGTAGGGGTGGTTTACCCCCTCAATGTATATTGTGTTTTTCCGCCGATAACAAAAACATGTGTCGCTTAGTTTTTCGAGTACTTCAACATATTTAAGGGAGAATCAAATCGGCGACGGACACCTGAAAAACTTTCCTTGTAAGTTCATTTTCAAAGTTGCCAAATATATGATAAGAATATGTAGAAAATCATTCTTCTTTCTTGTACTATAAAAAGGCCTAAGATCATTGCCAGAACCAATTTAGTAAAATCCTCGGGTTTTCAATAGGGCCATGAGTTCATTTTTCAAATTGCAAAACTTTCAATGGGATTATCTAGAAAATCATTTTTATTTCTTATACTATGAAAATGCCTTAGGATATTGCGAGAACCAATTGGTGAACTTCTTGATTTGCCAATAGCACCATAAGTTCATTATTAAAAATTGCAAAATTTTTAATAAGAATATCAAGAAGATCATTTTTTTTCCTTACGATATAAAAATGCCTAAGGATATTGCCTGAACCAATTTAGTAAAAACCTCGGTTACTCAGTAGGGCCATAAGTTATTTTTTAAAATTTCAAAATTTATAATTATATTTAGAAAATGATTTTTCTTTTTCTTACTCGAAAAAATGCCAGGGGATATTGCCAGAACCAATTTAGTAAAATTTTCGGGTTTCCAATAGGGCCGTGAGTCCATATTTCAAAATTACAAATTTTTAATAATAATATCTAGGAAATCATCTATATTTTTTATACAGAAGAAAGATGCCTGAGGTTATTGCCAAAACCAAATTAGTAAAACCCTCGCTTTTCAAAAGAGCCATGAGTTTATTTTTCAAAATTTCCAATAGGAATATTCAGAAAATCATTTCTATTAAGAATAAATTATTCTATTAAGAATAAGAATATCTAGAAAATCATCTTTCTTCCTTTATTATTATTATTATTATTATTTATCAGCATTTGGAACTCGAAAGTTCATTGCCTCATCTACCCGAGACCGCCA
>WSXT02054229.1:0-12856 GCA_011762715.2 Neuroterus valhalla
CGTGGAGATCCTTTGAAAATTCAAGATGTGAAATTTCAGACGATTCTAATACTTTCTCAATCATAAATGATGAGAATGTAAAAAAATGTAAAATTAAGAAAGACCTCCAAATCATTCTCTGTAACTCCTTTCTGGTAAAACTTGTGGCCTGTTTCAGAACGTCAAAAATTCCGGGAAAAGAAAAAAAAATTTTGAGCTAAACGATGCGGGATACATAAAAATATCAGCAGAATACCTTCCTACTTTCGTATCTTTAACAATTAGGAAGAAAAAATCTCAACTTCTGTCATTTGATGATTATGAATGTTCTTAATTATGAATGTAATGCTACGGCATTAAAATATGTACATTACCATCGCGTGTCTCGCGCTTCGCACTCGATTAAAATTCCTCCAAAACGCGAACTTCTCTATATTATCGTCAACTCTAATCTAATAAATGTATACTATATTCATTTATATACCTCGATCCAGGATCATTTATTCAGGTGGTATAAAAAAGTACAAATTTAATTTTCATGACTACTTCGATATTTGTTTATTACTCGGCGGCATTCTTCATTTGCATCTAACTGGAGAATGTACTATATTACGTTTAATGTATGATATAACAATTCATAATGGGAATTGATAATGAAACCAATTTATTTTTATTGTCTTGTTTGTATGATTAAGCAAGTTTCATCAATAAATCTCTTTCTTACTTTGTGTCGTTTGTCCGAAAATTTAATTTTCCAATTTTTGATATTATTTGCTACGATTGAAACAAAAACTACGCATACTATCGAAAAATGTTTGGGAAAATCTGTAGACCTTTCTTGGGTCATCAATGTTGATTCGTACACTTTTCTTCTTAGTTTGCACGGTTTGACCGGAAAATATAATTTTCGATTTTTAATTACTTTTCATAGTGGTTAAAACCAGAAAAGTTGGTCAAAGCTAGTTAAAAAACTTTATCTGTAAACAAAGAGAACATCGGTCCCTTACAACGTGTGTCAAAGCGCAACCTAATCCGATTGGTCTCCCAAAAGTTATCCAGTACACGGACGACAAAAAAAAACAACAACAATAACAACAACGAAGATGATGACAGGCACCATCGTAAAACCTGTTCTGTTTCGGATTTAGGGTACCTTGAAACGTAGAGATTTAAAGAAATCCGCTTCAGTCAGTTGTCATATAAATATAATACCTTTTCATTATGACATAATTTCGGTGGAAAATTTGTTGTTAAATAAAATGTTATTGTAGCTTGTGTCCTTTTTCAAAAAAGTTAATTCTTCTACTCCCAATTTATCTCCATAACAAAAGTCAATAACAATTTTGTCGATCTTTTTTTTGTGTGACGCAACTTTTGGCCTCTCTTTCTCTATTCAGTCTCTTGTGACGTTATTCCGAAAGTTTAATTTTCTGTTTTCAATCTCATTTTTTAAGATCAAAAGAAAATCTACTTGTCGCGTCGGAAAATTATTCATTACAAATCGGTAAATTCTTTTTGGATGGAAAATTTTTGTTTCATAATTTTCTTTCATGTCCTGCGTTGTTTTTCAGAAAAAAAAGTTTTTTTTGAAATTATTTTTAAGATTGAAACGAAAATTATGCGTCTTATCCAGAAAATATTGATCACAAATTTTTGGCTCATTTTTGCATGAAGAACTTTCGTATATTCATTTTTCCATAGCTTGTGCCGTTTGTCCACTATTTTCTTACTTTCTAATTTTTCACAATCAAAACCGAAACCGCGCACTATTTCAGAAAATATTTATCGCTAAATTTATAGATCTTTTTTAAGTAAAAAACTTTTTTCAATCAATTTACATGAAGTCATATTAAACTATCTTCGATTTGTGTGAATTTTCATGAAATCATTTTTAACTTACTTCCATTCGTGACAATTCGAGTGCATTTATTTTGAATTCACATAAGTGTATCTTCAATTAGCATTAATAATAATGATCTGGAATTTATGCGAGTTTATCATAAATTTCAATGAATTTCCCTGAAATTGAACTTTATTATGGATCCTATAGAAAATGGATAAGAATTCATACATGGATTTCATAAAATCATTACCAATATTACCATTCATTAACATTTATATGATAAACATACCCTAAGGAAGAATCATGTATATTCTAATTATCGTACGAGTGGATAATAAATTCCCATGAATTCCTCTCGAATTAATTTGGATTCGAGAAGGATGTACATCAATTCAACTTGAATTCAAGACAGTTTGCATTTGGTCACATCTGTATTTGGAATATTCGAGGTGAAATAACAATATTCCAATGCCAGAACGTTAAACATTGTCAAATATTGTTGAATATGACTTGTGCTATATTTTACGTCCATTAATAATAGGATCCCAATGCCTTAATTTCTTTACAATTTGGATAGAATTTGTTCTTCACAAATTGTACAGAATTTCTGTATAGAAACTCATCAATGTTTTGCTACTTGAGGTAGTATGTGCCGCTTATAGGTGAGAAGCGGGTAATGTGGCGCGCATGAAATATATCAATCAATAGAAATAAAAATATAATTCTTAATTTAATAGTGAACTGTGTGAACCACAACGTAAACATTAATTTCATCTACTTATAATTTGAAAATAGTTTCCTCTCAAAGGGACGATTGAAGTAAAATCAAACATTAATATTTACCCACAGTTTTTATAAATCAGAGGTTATTTTTTGAGACTTATTAGAGTTCAAAACTATGAACATGCAGTGCTGAGCATTTCGATAATGAAGAATCACCTAAAACAAACTTTTCACCATAAAAATTGAATAATCAACTTGATTACCTACTTTTCCAGAATTTGACACTGCATCCATGGATACATATATCCAACATATTTACACTCGTACATTTCTTTGATTTTTTTATTTTATTTCCTCCGCATAATGTTTTATTCGGAAATCGCCCTTCTGATTGGAAGAGTATACAAAAAAAGCTGGGCTCATTTCTAACCGAATGTGACCCTCAATCAAGATGCAAAATTTTTCAGACAAAAGGACACAAAAGAAAGACGCAGAAAAAATAAATTTATAGCTTTTTCCTGTGAATGCTTGAAAAAATGATCAAAATATTATGGAACAATTCAACTATTTGGTGACATATAGTAATTTTTGCCCAACTTATGTCAATTCTCCAAATTTGAATCAACTGTAGGATACTCAACAACTATTCACATGCACAGAACACATTTAACACCATTTTATACTTTTAATACTCCGCCACTAATGATGATAGGAATATTTAAACACCCTTAGCACTAAAAAGTGGAAATATTTTCTGCGAGGAAACAAGTATTCAATAATTCAGTAAAAAGAATTATTTATTGATAAAATAAGAAAATTGAATCCTTGATTCATAAGCACGTCACATACCTCGATCATGTTCGTTCAAAGTGTTTTGTGCAACTATCCCTGAATCCTCTCGATGTCACTGTTATATATGTATATGCCAGTACCGGTCTTACATCATCAAGAAATAATATTTTATATTCGTGAGCTTATCTTCTCTTGCTTGAGGCAAAATTTTCGAATTGATCTCTTTTTTTTCATAAACTGGATTTCAGTCTGCAATTGGATATTACCTTACCCCAGCCATAAATTTTCTCCGGAAAAATATGTAATAAGCCCTGTACCTTATTTGCTTCGGTTATATTTTGAACGATATATCAAGCTTTGTGAGTTTTCTTGAGTATTTATTTTGAAATTCATTTAATTTAATTCTCTGCCTCATTTGATGTCACATATAAAAATATCATTTAAATAACGAAAATTGTTATTATAATACAGAAATCACAATAAAATGAGAATACTCCCATTCACATTTACTATTCACATTTATGAAAAGTGTATGAAAAAATCTGCCCGCTGCGCGGGCACATTCTGATCGCGCGCCTGCGGCGCACGTCTTTCAGATCTCGGGCTTTGCGCTCGATGGTAATCTTACCTCGCACTCCGCGTTCAGTTATGAATTTACCTCGCGCTACGCGCTCGGCCTCTTTACCCCCCTAAAGTTGTATAAAAAGCTTGTGGAACTGAAAAGCGGAATTCGACTACTTTAATTTTATGAGGGTGAATTGTATTTTGTTACAGCTTCTCCGGCTACAATGAACACATTCTCATCGTGTGTCTCGTGCTGCGCAGTCGATCAAAGTTTTTCAAAAATGGTGGAGAAGTTTTGTTGCCTGATTTGTTTCACATGTTGTGTAGTTTTTCTAGAAATTCAATTTTTCAATTTTAGTTATTACGATTGAAACAAAAACTACGCGTCCAATGGGAAAAAATATAACAAATTTACATATATTTTTCGGGTGAACAACTTTTCCCCACCAATCTTCTGTGTTAGCCTTAGTCATTATTTCAAAAATTTTATTATTTCATTTTTATAGTTATTTTTCCTGATTGACATGAAAACTACATATCCTGTTAAAGAAGTTGATAGCACATTTGAGAATATTTTCCTGGTAAAGAACTTGCGTCTAATTTATTTTCTCTAAACTTGTGTCGTTTGTCAAAAAGTTCATGTTTTCATTCTTTATATGCTTTTTTATAAATAAAGCAAAAACTACTCGTCCTATCAAGGAGTCAATTTCACCAAATTAGTAGATCTTTTTCTGGTGGACAATTTTAGTTCATTTATATTTTACCCGTACGTTACATAGTTTGACCAAAAAATTAATCTTTCTTTTTTTTCATTTTTTTTGTGCGACCAAAATTTGAATTTTCGATGTTTTGAAAAAACTCGAAAAGTTTCAAAGATCATCCTGGAGGGCTCCCAAAAAGAAACTTTTTTTTTCTTAAAAACTATTTTTATAAATTGCGTTGTTTGGGTAAAAATTCTCATTTTCTTCTATATTTTGGAATTTTGAAACTGCCACAACTCTGACAATCTTGTTTTTATGAAAAAAAATATAAGGATAAATTGTTTCACTTTTTATCTGCTACCAGAAATCGTACTTACAATTTTTGAGTTCCGAGAAAAAAAGGCCAGAAAAATTTTCAAAATTTTTGATTCAAAATAGCTGCTTAACGAATTTGGCTTGTCTTTTTGGTTTCTCAAAATGGGTGCTTAAGCACGATTATCTAGTTCACGGAATATTTTTCATTATTTTTTGTGCGATCAAAATTGGAATCTTCGATTTTTTGAGAAAATTCAAAAAGTTGTATTCACGATCTTGCAGGGAGAAACATTTTTTCTGACTTTTTTCAATCTTGCATTATAAGGCTAAAAATTCTCTTTTTCGTTTATATTTTTGAATTTTGAAAATGTCACAACGCTGACAATTTTGTTTTTATCAAAAAAAAATCATGAGGATATTCTTTTACTTTTTACCGACTACAAGAAACCGTACTTACAATTTTCCAGTCTCTGAAAAAAGTCCAAACAAATTTTAAAAATGCTCCCCCTCTTTTATTTTTGATACAAAATAGCTAGTTAACGAACTCGACTTGTCTTTTTGGTCCCTCAAAATGGGTGCCAAAGCACGATCGAATATGATCGTTCTTTCGAAATTTATCGAGTCCACAGATTATTTTTCAATATTTTTTGTGCCATCAAAACTGGAATCTTCGATTTTTTGAGAAAATTCAAAAAGTTGTATTCACGATCTTGCAGGGCTCCCAAAAAGAAACATTTTGTCTCTCTGTTTTTCTTTTCAATCTTGCGTTGTTTAGCTGAAAATTCTCATTTTCGTTTATATTTTTGAATTTTGAAAGTGCCATAACTCTGAAATTTTTGTTTTTATCGAAAAAAATGCTAAGGATAAATTGTTTCACCTTTTACGTGCTACAAGAAATTGTAGGTACTAACGATTCTTGAGTCTTGTAAAAAAAGGCCCAAAAATTTTCCAAAATGCTCCCCCCTTCAGATTTTCGTCCAAAATAGCTGGTTAACGAACTTGCCCTGTCTTTTTGGTCCCTGGGAACGTGTGCAAAAGCACGGTCGAATATTCATTCAAAAGTTATCGAGTTCACAGATTATTTTTCATTGTTTTTTGTGCGAGAAAATGTGGAATTTTGGATTCTTCAAGAAAATTCAAAAAGTCAAAAAGACACCAACGTAAAAACTACTTTTTCGGGATCAGGAAGTTTCAAAACGTGGAGATTTTATAAATTCCGCGAATGTCGATTTTACCATAAAACCAATACCTTCTCATTATGATGAGAATGTAAAAAGTATGGATTCTGATTTTGTTTATGAACTATTTACTAAAATCAAAATGAAAAATAGAATTTCATACTGTATACTCTCTCTGGAGTTATTCTTCCAATGAAATGTTCACAAAAGTTTCTTTTTACAAACCCATCATTCACCATTGTAAGAACATAAACAACGAAATCTTATAAAACTTTTGAGAAAGTCTGATATCCTTAGGTAAACAAGTCTTCTCACAAGAAAATCTGTCTATTAAATTGTCTTATTCCCCCACATCGAGTGAGTGATTTGACGTGGGTGTTTATCTCAGAAGTTCCTTGAACTTGCCATTCCTTCAAGGTTGATCCTCAAAGATCATCGATCCTATGTTAAAATAATCCACTTGTAGTTCCATGTTTGGATTTGAAGAGTGTTCATAACGGAGTTTATTTTACCTCGGAGAGTCAGTTTCCAATACTTGAAAATACGATATAAGGAATATAAAAAATGATGTTGGTGTTTATGTAACTTTTGGAAAAAGTTGTGTAGCTCAAACTTTTCTTCAATGAACTGGAAATCCCCGTGAGAAAATAGAGACTTAGCAACCCACACTTGTTATTCGAAATCAGGAGGATTTTCAGGATTTTACACTTCCAGATAAAACTTTCTCAACGTCTGCCTGAACGCGTAAACGAGATTGAATTTACGACGCGTCAATTTGAAAGTACCAAACTACTCCAATCTACTTGTTAGTTGTGATACGACGTAAATATTATTTTACAATCCGAATAAAACTGCCGGGAATAAATCGATCTTTAGGGTGCCGTATATTTGCTTAAGATTTTTTAGCACTTCATGAAACACCGGTTGATGACGTTACTCTCATGGCAAAAATTATTGAATCCATTTATTCTGAAACCCGGATGCGAGAATTGTTATTCATATATCTGCTTTAAAGAAATTCAAATGCGTTAAAAAATTCATGCGGAAATTCGCTTCACAATGTTACCTTCGTAAACTGAAATATTCTTCAAGAAATATTCATAATTCCATTCATAACGGCGGGTTTTCTTTCATAAAAGTATACATAGCTTTTCAATCAATATTTCAACGAACAATGATAATAGCGCTTTGGATATGTATAGAACATATTATGGAAGGCAAATAATTTTTCTTATTACTACAATAAGTGTTTTAAACTATTTTATATAGAATTTTTTGTTGGAAATGTGACCCCCAACGAACTCAATATTTGGGAAATGACAATGGGAATCAGTGGTTTTGTACCTCCTATTTTCCTCTGACGTATCAGATAGACGTGACGACAAGAGTAACGTATAGATGTTTCTATTCTTATCGTTATAGAGCACCTGTGGCATAACTGTCGTTAATCTTGACCATTAAAGCTTTATGCTCATATGAATTTTCTTACGTGAATTTTATCATCGTTTTGATTGGATTTTATTTCTTGATACTCATTTACATGATACGATCCTTTGAGAGGATATTTTTTATTAGATAATATCTTCAAATAGCCTGCCAAACCATTTGAGTTGTTATAGGTACGAAAAACATATTTTAGAAAAAATTGCGTGTGCTCCAAGAATCGCAGGATATTCTTAGTGATGGAATCATTCAGAAAAAAAAGATTATTATCTATGAGAAAATCGGGAATGAACAAGAATTGCTTGTAGCATAATTTCCAAGAAAAAAGGATATCCTGTAACTTTTAACTATTAGATTGAAAAAAACTGATATTTAGTAGGGTGGTCCAAAAGTGCATTAGAACATTTTTTTTCGAATTTTTATGCAAAACGCCTGGAAATTTGTTCGAATCCATTAAAAAACAAACGCATTCTTTTTGTTGAAAAAAATATATATTTAGAGGTGGCGCAAGCCCCATGAGATTAACACGTATTTCCCATGAGATAAAAAGACGTTTTTGTAAATTTTATACAGAATTCTTAATATTAGGTGAATCGAGTTCGAAATTCACCATTTCTCTTTATAATTAGTCACAGAATGCGAATAAAATATTATTTTTCAAATATCACCCCCATAAGTCTGTTTTATAGGGTCCCAAAAGACCCCCACAAGTGAAAAAATGTGTTTTTCGAGTTTTTGGCGCTAATTATGATTATTTGCGGTTTTTTCAACGAAGATTGTTTCAAATACATGGAATACTACTTTATACTGATAATAAGATGTTACTTCACATTGTTTAAACAATTGATTATTTATATTAGCAATTCCCTCTTAGAAAAGGGTTAGAAAGTCAAAGTTTTTCCTGGATTTTAAACTTATTTTTAACGTTTCAGTTAAGGGGTCATATACCTTTTTGGGGTTAAAAATTTAAGAAATTTTGGATTGTTTCGAAGGTTTGTAGCAATTATTCTATTACACTAAAGTTATCATTTAATAGTTGTACATGTTTTCATGAAAGAAAAACTAGCGTTTGTTCTTTAAAAAATATAAATAATTAACGGAGTTATGGCATTTCTCTAGAAACCCTTTTTTTAAAGCGGCTTGCGGTGACCACGCTGTAAGTCCATCAGGTCAACTGAAATCAAAATACCGAGAAACTTTCATTAGTACAGTGTTATTCCTAGTTCGTGAACGATTATTTAAAAAAATTATATTCACAAAGCTAATTGTTTAAACAATTTGTTGATAATTCGAACAATATTTTCTAAGAAAAATGCTACAAAGTTACGGTTTTTTTTGAAGTTTTCAACTTTTTGTTCACTTTTCACTTGAAGTGTGTAATTATTTTATTTACTGTAGCAAAAATAATTGTTCAAACAAACTGTAAATGTTTATAGCTATCTTCTTCTAGAATAACACTACATGATTGCCTGAAATTTTTAACTTCATATCACTTTTCGATTAGAGTTTCTAATTAAAAATATAATGGTTGATATTTTTGAAAAAAGCTTCATTTTAAATGAAAAACTATCTAATCTAACCAACAATTAAATCAATTAAATCTAATTCAATCTAATTGAAAATCATTCAAATTCCATTCAGTGCAAAGTTAAACATTTCAGAAAAAACCACAAATTTCTAGTACTTATCTAGAGAAAATGGTTATAAACAAAATAAATTGTTCAAATAAACATGTTTGTTAACTTGCATTAATTATTACCTCACTAAATTGAAAGTGGACAAAAAGCTTAAGAGTTTAGAAAAAACCGCAACTTTTTAGCACTTATCTAAGAGAAGAAAGCCATAAACAATAATAATTTGTTCGAACAATTATTTTTGCTGAATTAAATCAAATGACTATTCACTTCAAGTGAAAAGTGGGCAAAAAGTTAGACATTTCAGAAAAAAACGCAAGTTTCTATCATTAGGAGAAGAAAATATTATTAGCAATAATAATAAATTATTCAAACAGTCTGAATAAACATCTTATTATCAGTATAAAGTAGTATTTCATGTATTTGAAACAATCTGCGTTGAAAAACCGCAAAAAAATATAATAAGCGCCAAAAACTTGAAAAACACATTTTTTCACAAATGTGTCTGTCTATCTGTATGTCTGTCTGTATGTCTGTCTGTCTGTGAGCACGATAACTCTCGGAAAAACTAATCGATTTGATTGGCCTTTGGTACACTCTTCCAGTATCAGAAACTGAAGGTCAAGTTTGTTAGCCAGATATTTTCGATCAAAAATGAAAGGGGGGGAGCATTTTGAAAATTTTTGAGACCATTTTTTTCAAGACTTGATAATTGTAAGAACAGCTTCCTGTAGTGAGTAATAAGTGGAATAATTTATTCCTATGATGTACTTGATGAGAACAAAATTGTCAGAGTTACGGCATTCTCAAAATTCGAAAATATAAACAAAAATGAGAATTTTTAACTAAACAACGGAAGATATGAAAAAAAGTAAAAGAGATAAATTGTTTCTTTTTGAAAGCCCTACAAGATGGATTTCACAACTTCTTAAATTTTCTCAAAAAATCGAAAATTCAAATTTTGATCGCACAAAAAATAATGGAAAATAATCTTTGAACTCGAAAACTTTCGAAAGAATGATGATATTCGGTCGTTCTTCGGCAACCATTTTTAGGGATCAAAAATACAAGTCGAGTTCGTTAATCAGCTGTTTCGGATCAAAAATAAAAGATGGGGAGCATTTTGAAAAAAAATTTTGACTTTTCCAAGACTTAAAAATTTCAAGTACGGTTTCTTGTAGTAGGTTAAAAGCGGAACAGTTTATTCTCAAGATTTTCTTTGATAAAAGCAAAATTGTCAGAGTTATGGCATTTTCAAAATTCGGAAATATAAACGAAAATAACAACTTTTAACCAAACAACGCGAGATATGAAAAAAGGTTTGAAGAAAAAAATGTTAATTTTTGGGAGCCCTACAGGATGAGCTTTACAACTTTTCGAGTTTTCTCAAAAAATCGAAAATTCAAATTTTGGTCGGACGAAAAATAGTGAAGAAAGATTCATTTCTTGGTCAAACTGTTTAGGCTACGGGAAAATGTAAATGAACTAAAATTGTGCACCAAAAAAAGATCTACAAATTTGGTAGAATTAACTTTTTGATAGGACAAGTGGTTTTTGCTTCATTTATAAAAAACCATATAAAAGATGAAAAAATGAACTCTTTGACGATTGACTAGCTTAGGAAAAAATCAAATAGACGCAAGTTCTTTACCAGGAAAATATCTTCAATGTGTTATCAACTTCTTTAACAGGGTATTTTTCATTTCAATCAGGAAAGATAACTATAAAACTGAAATAAAAATTTTTTGAAAAAATGACGAAGGCTAACACAGAAGATTGATAGAAAAAAGTTGTTCAACGAATTTCTAGAAAAGCTACACAGCATGTGAAAAAAATTAGGCAACAAAACTTCTCCACCGTTTTGGACAAACTTTGACCGAGTGCACAGCACGGAACACGCGATGAGAATGTATACGTTGAAGCCGGAGAAGCTTCAACAAAAGAGAATTCACTCTCTTCAAATTAAAGTAGTAGACATTTCGCTTTTGAGTTCACGAGCTCTATGTAAAACTGTAGGGAGGTACAAAGGCCGGGCGCGTAGTGCGAGGTAAATTCATAACCGAGCGCGGAGCGCGAGGCACGGATTATGATTTTGCAGATTAGAATTTTTAAATAGAATTTTTAGATCTCGAAAAATAAACTTTTTGAAAAAGTCTTTACTGTATGCAGAAAAAACCAAATATTTTTCTAAATAATCGTTCACGGACTAGAAATAACAATCTACTAATGAAATTTTTTCGGTATTTTGATTTCTGTTGACCTGCTGGACTTCCAGCGTGGTCACCGCAAGCCGTTTAAAAAAAAAGAGTTTCTAGAGAATTGCCATAATTCCGTTAATTATTTATATTTTCTTAAGAACAAACGCTGAGTTTTCATAAAAACATGAACAATTATCAAATAATAACCTAAGTGTAATGAAATAATTACTAATAACCTTCAAAACAATAGAAAATTTCTTAGATTTTTACCCTCAAAAAGTTATATAACCCCTCCAACTTCATGGGGCTTGCACCACCTCTAAATATATAAAAAAAAAAATGCATTTATTTTTTTGTGGATTCGAACAAATTTCAACAAATTTCCGCATTTTCCGCAAATTTAGGCGCGCCTAAGGCGCGCGTCTGTCGAATCTCGCGCTCCGCGTTCAATAACGAACTGACCTCGCGCTCCGCGCTCGGTTATATTCTTACTTCGCGCTACGCGCTCGGTCTTTGTACTCCCCTCCATTTGCTTACAGAGCTTTTAAAACTCAATGGCGAAATGTCGACTACTTTACTCGGATGATTGCGGATTCTCTCTTGTTCAAGCTTTTCCGGCTTTAACGAATACATTCTCATCTAACGTCTCGTGCTGCACTCTCGATCAGAATTCGTCTAAAACGGTAGAAAAGTTTTGTTGCCCAAAGTTTTTCATATGTTGTGTACTTTTTCTAGAAATATAATTGTTTCATGCTTTATTTTATTTTATATGATTCAAGCAAAAACTATGCGTCCAATCGGAAAAATTTTAACAAATTTATAGATCTTTTTTGGGAACTTATGTCCATTTATTTTTTCATAAGCTTGTCACAATCGTCCAAAGTTAATTTTTTTTCATTTTTTATATGGTTGTTTATACATGAAGCAAAAACTACTTGTCCTATCAAAAAGTAAATCTTAGAAAATTCGTATATCTTTTTTTGGTGCATAATTTTTTTCATTTATATTTTCCCGTACTTTGCATAGTTTTACAAAAAAATTAAACTTTCTATTTTTCATCACTTTTCGTGCGACCAAAATTTGATTCTTCGATCTTTTGAGAAAATTGAAAAAGTTGTGAAAACTATCTTGTAGGGCTCCCTAAAATGAAAATTGTTTCTTCTATACCTTGATTCCATATCTTCTTTTGTTTAGCTCAAAATTCGCATTTTTTTTTATTTTAGAATTTTGAAAATACCTCAACTCTGACAATTCTGTTTTTATTTTAAAAAATCATAAGAAAAAATTGTTTCACTTTTTACCTACTACAAGAAACCGTACTCACAATTTTTAAATCTTTGAAAATAAAGTTCAAAAATTTTTCAAAACGCTCCCCCTCTTTCATTTTTGACCCAAAATAGCTGGTTAATGAACTTGACCTTCAGTTTCTGACACTGGAAGAGTGTACCATAGGCCAATCAAATCGATGACTTTTTTCGAAAGTTAT
>WSXT02054240.1:0-44474 GCA_011762715.2 Neuroterus valhalla
CGCTGATACTTGCGAGCGAAGCGAGCTGCGCGCGAAGCGCGCGATGAGAATGTGCCCGCGAAGCGGGCAGATTTTTTCCAACACTTTTTTCGGAGGACGAGGACAACTGAAAGAGATCAGCAGGGAAAAGGGTGATAAGGAAATTGCAAAGTTGAAAAGAAAGGAGAAGAAAAGTAAGTATGACTAGAAAAATCAAGCACGAAAGTATTGTGGAGAAGGGGTGAAAAAAGAGGTACAGAAGATTTGCAATGAGGCAGGGAGAGGAAAGATGGAAATAAATCTCGGATTTTTGTACAAGAGCTGGTATAGGATAGTTTAGAGGGGCAGGAGGAATACCTGGAAACGAATAATAAGGAAAGCAGACGGAATATGGTGGTGAGATTCAGAATAGGAGAGGAGCACGTAGGTATTAGATAAATAAGGAGAAGAATGTGTGAACAGTATATGGGTATAAGCATGAATAACACAGGTGACGAAGAGGGGAGAAGAGTATGGAAAAGAGAACGGAGTGGATTTCAGAAGGGAATATTCGGGGTAGGTAATAGATGGGGAAGCTGGAGAAGTAAGAATAGTGGTTATGTTATTATGCTAGAAACGGTCATGCCACAACACAGCTCCGACACAAGTC
Source organism: Neuroterus valhalla (assembly GCA_011762715.2). NCBI lineage: Eukaryota > Metazoa > Arthropoda > Insecta > Hymenoptera > Cynipidae > Neuroterus > Neuroterus valhalla. The sequence continues at coordinate 629 of WSXT02054240.1, forward strand.
GCTAATCCATCTCTCTAGCAATCACCCCAGGTGAACTGCTTTGAAAAGCTTTTAGGAAAAATAAATGTAGATTTTCATTAATTTACAACCAGCAGATTTCTTTCTTTAAGGGAAACTCTTTAAGGGAAACCATTTCACAACTCGATTGGTATCAACAAATGGATCATGATTTTTTCGACTCACAGAGGACCATATTTATTGAGCATAGTGTTCAGACGATAATATGTGTTAATTTTTTGAAGAAATTTGATCCTTCAAAAAAATATTCCAAAGGAGAATTCGGGAAGTTAAGGAAAAAGTGTTTCCTGAAGAAACGTCTACCTCACGTAGAAGAACCAACAGAATAGAACTGCTGGTATGAGGCTTACTTTTGAGGAAAGTGATTTGCGGTAGGTTTTTTTCAAAGAAAATGAGAAAAAACGTAGAGAAAAAACTGTCACTCTTGACTTGGCCATTTCGAGTGACTCACCTTCGCGCTTTTCTTGACAAAAAATGCTTTCGTCAATGAAATCTTGAATTAACTATTATAAGCCTAATAAAATGTTGCTTAAGTTTGACCACATAGAAGAATTATGACAATAGGAGTTGTATATGTAGATTCAGAAGAAGAACGGTTCCATTTGCATCGAATTCCTATTTATTCTTTATGAATGTCTATTAGAAGTGGAAAGAAAGGGAAATAGCTAAGTCAAGAGTGACAGTGTTTTAAATCTTTTCTGCGTTTTTTCTTCACCGCAAATCACTGTCCTGAAAAGTAAGCCTCATCCAAGCATATGTGAGGGATTTATTTCTATTTTGTTAGTTCTTCCACGTAGGGCGAACGTTTTTTTGGGAAACGCCGTTTCCTCACTTTACCAAATTTTCATTTGGAATATTTTTGAGAGGATCTAGATTTTCTTCTGTAATACTATGCTCTGATGTCACAAGTTATACACAGATTATAGGAAGAAAACTTTCATTATTCGACCTTATTTATTACTTTCATGTGTAAAACTAAAAAAACCCTTGTTCTTCATACACTTTTTTAAAAATTTAGAGTAATACTTTAGAATCACAGCTTTTCTGAATTTCATTATTTTATTTACAGTTTTCATTGAAATACCTTCAATTACTCATTAAAAACGAGAATCAGTCGGAGAAAGCGAAAAAAATATTGTTCTGACATATTTTACTGTTTCGAAGGTATTATAGAAATTTCGTCTCGGATTCGCCTGTGAGGAGCTCATCAAAGCGACCACAAGCGAATCCTGCCACATGCGCCTTGGCTGATCGCGATGTGCGGCCACCCATCCGCTCGCCAGCCGAGTCGACCGATGCTCGACTTGGGCGATCGAAGTAGGTGGTGCTCCAATGGACCCGATCTGGGTTGATCGGTGACGTGTAGAGACTCCCAAGCTCGCAAAAGGAAGAGAGAATAAACGAATAAAATAGGAGAGTACGACCTGTTCAATGCTGATCCAAGTAGGTGATCCGTCCGCCTGAAGGGGCAGTCTGGGATGGAGAGACAACGACTGTCCACTCCTACCGCCTGATACAGGGAGAATTCAAGACCAGAGGGAACCTGTGAAGGATGCAAAATCCCTCGAACGCATAGAGTTGTTCGAGATTTTCCGTTTGATAAGGGAAGCCAGCAGGAACGATTGATTACAAACATCCTGCCCGCCTCGTTTTGCGAACGAAATAATAAAACTCACGAATCTGTAAAATGACGAAATGATGGCCAATACCCGTCTCCGTCCGCCGTGGAACCTAGAGTTGAACAGGGATACATCCAATCAAAAGACCGCAAAATATTCTCTTGAAAAGGTTACAGCAATCTATGGGGAGGAGACTTCCTCTGCCCGCCGTGGACAAATAAATTCGAAAACAAGACATATGGCATGCCACACCTTCGCCCGCCAGGAGGTGCCGATTCACAGAGCAATCAATGGAATCCAAAATATCACCAATAAGTCACGAGGTTCAATATGATCCAAAAAACTATTCTTAGTTCGTAAGACTATTTGTCTGAGTCTTCCAATGCCAGCATCTGAAAATAAAGAGCTGTATGATTTTCCTGGGAGGAGATATGCCAGGACCATCAGACTCACACCAGCCAGGTGGTCCGCCGATACGCCGGTGAAAATAGATCAAACGACATCATGATCCGATCGAAGTCAAGGATCCCGATGAAGCCGATGGCCCGGCATCAAACTACGCCGCCAACGAACCGTCGAAGAAACTCCAGCGAATAAAATGGTTAGGCACCATGCGGAATACGCGCTTGATGAAGGAACGCTCGAAAGCACGTGACGATTTCACAAACCGATGATCGGTAACGAAACCCCAGAAGAAATACACCACCGCAACAGAGTTGCAGGCTCAAGCGCGAAAAAATAGACATGCTCCTTCCAGTAGTGTATCACCACAGATCACAGAGAAAATAGGCTGAGCGCTAGTAAGAAATGCCCGTCAATGAAGCACAAGGTAATGGAAAAGCCACTCACACATCACCGTACTTGAGTTGTAAATTCAAGCATTAATGTAAAACGAGAATAATCACTTGATCAAAGAAATCAGAATGAAATGTGGGTTTCGAGCATAAACGATGAGAGAATTCGAAATTTAACCTATGATATGCTGAGTTACAAGCTGCAGGCGCGAAAAACAGTTTCGATTTGGGAAAACATTCAGGGATCCGACAAACGGTCCAAACGCTCTTAAGGAGTTTCACCAATGGTTGAGAGAAAGATTAGGAATATATACTCCCTAAATCATTGTACTTCAGTGGTTAATCGGAGCAAAAATTGTAGAGGGATCGGCGATCCAGAGAATGTCACACTGATATGATGTGAGTAAAAGAAACTTTAGACGATTTGTGATTAAACATTAGTAAAAGGAGGAGGATAAAGAAGTCACTTTCAGATCACAGTCCTCGAGTTGTAAATTCGAGCATCAAATGCAAACGGAATGAGAGGCCAATAGAAGGTATCACTGAGATGTAAGCAGAACACGCGTCTCGGTCTGACGACACCTTTATTATTCAGAATATTCGGACGTGCGGATGTCATTTCAATAGCATGTGAAAACTCAAGATGTCCGACTGAAGGCGAAGGCGACAAAGAGAGAGAACATCGACACTAAGAGAGACAACGTCTCTCGCGACCTTATGTTGGAACAAGAGGAGGAAAAGGAGGGTCCCAGATCGTGAAAGTGTCCCATGTGACTCTATGGCAGAATAAGTGTGCCTAGTCCTGATTGCGACCCAGGAGACTGTTTCGTCACATCCACATATATATAGAGCAACACAAGGAAGAGGGGAATACAGAATTTGGCAATAGACTGTAGAGGGTGCATAGATAATGCCGCGGAATCACATCCTCAAAGAAACATTAGAAATGTGTGGCTGCTACTGTAGGAGGAAAGTCTAGAGATGCTTTTTAGGTGGAGATATAAGCGTGTCAATCAACGTGAGTAATAAGCCTTCTCAAGAGCGTTGAAGATTATAGGCCTCACTGATAAGGAACTGATTACATTAGTAAGTGAATGTAGGGATAGAACGAGGAAAGCAAGTAATCTAGTTAAGGCTGCAAGGACAGATCAGAGGAAAAGGAGATACAAAATGCAGAATTATTTCGAAGAAAATGAGAAACCATTTTGAAAATGGGTTCAGAAAACTAGGAAAGGAGTGGGCTGCAAATACTAAAGCATTTGGAATAAGAACTACTAAAGATGGAATGGTATGGAATTTGGACAAAGTTGAAGACAGCATAAGTGATGCCTGCAAGAAACTGTATGGAGGTGCATAACAAGCGTGACAGACAACGATACGTTAGACAATGACGATGTAGGCAGCGGAAGCAGAATCAGTTTCGACGGAATTATTTTGGTAATTGAAACAACTAAAAGAGTGGTAACAGATACTTGATTTCGTAGCTGTGTGGACAAGGTTGGCAATGAGTGGGCTCCTAATGAATGTGGTTCAGAAGAAATTCTGTTAGGCAAGGGCGGACATCCGCTGAGATGATTCGGCCATGCCAAGAGAGTGAATGAAGAATTACTAGCAAGATGTCAGTGATGCCAAGACGTCAGTAAAGTTTTGAGGCTCGGGCGTGTGTAGCCGCTCGGGCGTGTATTGCCGCTCGGGTGTGTATTGCCGCTCGGTCGTGTGTATTGCCGCTCGGTCGTGTGCATTGCCGCTCGGTCGTGTGTATTGCCGCTCGGTCGTGTATATTGCCGCTCGGGTGTGTATTGCCGCTCGGGTGTGTATTGACGCTCGGTCGTGTGTACTGCCGCTCGGTCGTGTGTATTGCCGCTCGGTCGTGTGTATTGCCGCTCGGTCGTGTGTATTGCCGCTCGGGCGATTGCAACGAGACAGCAAGATAAACATGGAACCAGGTGCCCAAGAATGCATCCCGGGAACGGATGCGACTGTGCAGCAAAAGAACAGAAACTAGGCCTCCGAGAATGTGTCCCGGTGAAGGATCAAGATGATTTAACCGAAGTGTCTCGAAATTGTCACCCAGTAACTCAGTTCAGCTACGGATAATCCCGGAAGTGATTTTCCGTTGCTCGGCGGAAAACACAGCGTTTCTAAGCTTCGCAAGCGGAGGTGCTAACGACGATTGACTCTGAAAAAGATTAATGGCTCTCATGATGAGTGATGTTTATAAAGTCATAAACCTCCCGATGATGTGGACCCGCAATAAACCGCGATGACAAAATGGAATTTTGGACTTATTTTTTCGAAATGAGCGTATCAAACGCTTTATCAAGCTCAACGCAGCATTAAACAATAACAATGAAATGTGAGACAGCCATTGAAGGTTTTTCCGTCAAGAAGTTTGTCTGTCCTGCCTGAGAGCTTGTCTTGAAGCCTTTGCAATGTTGCGGAGAATCACAGTCAATGAGTAAGTTAGTCATGCCTGAGAGCCTCGAAGCCTTCGCAATGATGCGGGAATCCAAAATAATCCTGACCTGAATACCCAAGCGGAAGGGTCGCCATGAACCTTGCCCGAACTCCGACGATGACTCACTATCCAGCTCAAAGGACCAACCAATGTTGAAAAAATAACGCAATGGACTGGTTGGGGTCAGCGAGGGAATGACGCTGCTTAAATTTACGGTCAGAAAAGAGAGAGTAGACTGTTAAGTAGTCATCTCGACTACCGGCGTTTCATCTCGGATTCGCCTGCGAGGAACTCGCCAGTGTGGCTGACCACAAGCGAATTCTGACAGAAACGCCTTGGGTGAACGCGATGTGCGGCCACCCATACGCTCGCGGGCCGAGTTGACCGATGCTCGAATCGGGAGATCGGAGTACGTGATGCTCCAATGGACCCGATCTGGGTTTATCGGTGGCGTGAAAAGACTCCCAAGCTCGCAAAAAGGAGAGAGAAAAAACGAATAGAATAGAAGGGTACGACTAGTCAATGCTGATCCAAGTAGGTGATCCGTCCGCCTGCAGGGGCATTCTAAAATGGAGAGACAACCACTGTCCACTTTCAGGACGCAACGAGGAATCGCTGGGCAGTACAAGGGCCCAGAAGCAACTGACCACTGACCGCAAGAGAGACGCAAGCATCAGCCCTGGGTGGGAAGCCCGCAAACGCCGGCCTCCCTACTCCTGCCGCCTGATACAGGGAGAATTCAAAACCAGAGGGAACCTGCGAAGGACACAAAATCCCTCGAACGCATAGAGTTGTTCGAGATTTCCCGTTCGATGAGGGAAGCCAGCAGCAGCGATTAATTACTTACAGAAGGACTGTTTTAAACTTGGAAAAGCAGTCAGGTGTGATCGAAGTATAGGTTGAATTCCATTTAGTTCATTAATTAACATCTAAACCAGCTGGAAAGAGGAAGCCGCTTCTGCAATTAACGCAAAAAACATGACTTGCATGTTGGTGGCGGTAGTAGAGTGTGTTGGCTGACAGGTGGTGAAAGAGTTTTACGGAATTGGTTTTAAACGTTTGAGTGGAGCGCGAGGGTGGATGTTTAGAAGGTGAGTAAGGATGCGGGAAGTGAGTGGAGAAAATAAAAAGTGGTTTTTGAGGGTAGAATAGGTGGGGTTCTGGTAGAAAGGAAGGGTAAGGTTATGTTGTCAAAAAGGTAGGCGGATTTGTATTTGTGAGACTAAGCGGGTAAGAGGAGCGTGGGGGTTCGGTGTATTACTGGTAAGGTAGAGGGGTGTCTGCACGGGTATTTTGGGGTGGAATAAAGGGTAAGGGGATAAAAAACAAAGTCGAGTGAAGCAGAGGGAGAAGCCATAAAGGTAGGAACTCAAAACAGAGACATCTGTTGGTTGGAGTAGGATGGAGAAATCTCATTTAACGAAGGACGGGCAGGTAGTCACCGAGCGGCATAGTGATAACGAGAGCATCAGGAGTGAGTTAGATGGACGGGGATTTTCCAGCACACAATGTGGATCGGTCTCCAGAAGTGTGCGATGGAAAGGGAAAAAGATGTGCAGGGTGAGCGGGGGTAACAGGAAGGCTAGTGATACAATGTCCAGCGCAAATGAAGGTGACGACCTCTTACTTCAAAAGAGAAAGGGGAAGAATCAAGAGAGCCCGACGAAAAGCGCAGTAGAAAGTCCTTTCGAGAAGAGCGACAGAACGCGTAGGTCACCTACAGGATTCAGAGGGCAGTGAACAGTAATACCCTGGGTATTTTGATATCGGAAATTAGGGGTCTGAGGCAGAAAATAAGATCTATGAGGGAGGATGGGAGGATTAGGGAAGAGAAATGGGAAAAAGAGATGAAATTTCCGGCATGGAAGGAGAAATATGAGATGAAACAGGTGAAAGAGGATATTACGGTGTGGAAGGGAAGGTTAGATAGAATATTTAGGGAGGTAGCTGCCAGGTTAGTTATAGAAGATGGTGGCAGGGTGGAGGGAGAGCAGAAAGGTGTCTGGGACAAGGTTGAGAAAATATTAGAAGAGAAAGTGGGAGGATGTAGGAACAAGAAGGAAGAGGCAGGAGCGAGGGAAAGGATAATGTTATGAATGGAGAGGAAAAAAAAGAGGATGGAAAGAATAATATCGCTAGAGATATATACTTTATGCGCTTGCATAATCGCACAATTTCTTGAAAACTCATGAAAATTGTAAGAGACCAATATTCTATGGCTACCCATATCCTCTACATTAAATTTTGACACCGCATCATGTCGAATAATTTGCCACTCAGCGCAGCGTAATGTATACATCGCATAATTCCTGCATAATTAGCTCTTGAAGTCGGTAGGTGGCAAAATGTACGATCTTTGAGTAGCAGTGACATCGTAACTTTAAGTATTTCGCGCGCTGCGGCGATAGGGCCCTGCAGGGGAGGGGGCTGGTGGCGCTGGTGTCGCACAGATCGGTGACGTACGGTAGCGCGATAGACAAGGCAGTGCTACGAACTCAGCAAGTTTTGAGTTTCGTTTGTTACTAATAGGTGGAATGTTATTGCTATTCTTAGTTCTGACTGAATTGCTATACCCTGTAGCAAACCAAGTTGTGATGCAAATTGTCTTTAGTATTACTGTATTTCATTTATTCAAAAAAATCTATTTTCCTATGTAATAATTCATCCTCTTAATTCCAGTTTCTATTGATTTCTTCTACATTAATTTTATCTCACATTTCAACCGTCGGCTTCATACAATCCCTATGTAAATTTCAAGTACATTTTATATTAGCCCTGTCTCTTGACAATCATTTTTTTATTGCCATTTATCAGGAAATGTACACTTCCTTTCTTCACTCGCTTGCATTATCTTGCACAATTTTAGATATTTTGCTGCATTTTCATCGCATTTTCCCTTTCTCAAGGCCGCATAAAAAGACTTATTTTAGGCGCGTAATTTGATGTTTTGAAACGACATAAAGTATATATCTCTAAATATCGCGATAAGGGGAATGAGGGCGAGGAGTGGAGAAGAACGGAAAAGAGTAGAAGCGCTGCTACAAAGCAAAAGGGAGTGGCAAGGCAAGAGAGTCAAATTGAGGTTTCAGGGGAAAAGAAGGAATAAAGTAGCGGTGGTGAAGTTGGAGAGCTGGAAAGATACGCTGGCGGTGATGCAAAGTGAAAGTAGGATTAAGGATAAGGTCTACATCGATCACGATCTGACGTGGAAAGAGAGGAACATTCGAAGAACGCTGCAAGACAGAGCTTGAAAGGAGAGGAGTAAAGGGAGAGCAGCGGAGGTAGGATGCAAGGAAGGAATGAGGAAAAAGGTAGGGATGAGGAAAAAGAGGAGTTGAGAGAAGTGCAGAGGGACTTATTTCGTAGGAAATTGGGGCGTAGGGGAACATCAGTGCAGTGGAGTGATAAAGATGATCTTTTGGAATATAACAGGGATAAAAAGGGATGAGAACTTTCGGTGGTTTGTGCAGGGATTTGATATGGTTGGACTGGTACAAACGTGGGTAGAAAAATGAGGTCTCTGAACAAAAGAGGGATGACTTGCAAGTTTGTGACAGTGTACAATAGGGATGGGATGGAATGAATCAAAGAAAGGGTAAAGGATGTTATAGGCGTGAGAGGGGAGGAAATTGTGGTATGGGGGAGGGGATTCAATGCGAGAATGGGAAGGGAAGGGGGTCTCTACAGAAATGGGGAAGTTTTGAAAGGAGAACGAAGGACAAAAAACGTAGTCGTCCCAAGAGAAGAAGTAGATCGAGTATTAATTTAGGAAGGAAGAGAAATCTTATGATCTATCATTCGTATAGGCAGCTGCTAGAATAGGAAGAAAAAGAATGTAAGTTAGTGATAATTTAAATTCTACTAATCAAAAGGAACGTGTTGGTCAAGAAGAATAAAATAGTAGGCATTTTAATGAAACTGCATTAGCGTTCTTTTTAGAATACGACGATAGTGTAAGTCAATACAGAGCTTTAGTATATGAACGTCACAGAAAATACCGTATTTACCCAGCTTACGAATTCACAGATTTATAGAAAAAAATGGAAAAATCGCAAAAGTGAAATATAATGTCTCGCAAACATCATTTGATGGAAAATGTGTCAACGCAATTTTCGGAAATAATGCTACAAGTCGATGTTCAATATGTCAACGAACTGCACATGAATTTGGAGACCAGAATGGTACATATGAAGTCAGAGATAAATTATTTCTAAAGTGCGTTCTAGGACTTTTGCATTGTAAATTGAGATGTAATCCAAGCTATAAAAGGTTAATAAAGAATATTATTCATTTCTCGTTTCAAATTCCTTTTGTTATAAATAAAAAAATTTTATTTAGAAATTTTTCACTTAGTTCAAAAGGGCAAAGTTTGTGGCAAGGGTAAGAGAAGGTTTAAGGATGATTGGAGAATGAGAACATGGATGTTTGATGTTTTAGTGTGGGCAGTCGCGTGCTATGGAGTAGAAGTCTGGGGATGGAAGGAGCAAAAAAGAATGGAAAGTCTTGACGAAAGATTCTTGAGGCGGGTTATGTGGGTAAGTTGGAGTTGTCTAGGATACATGCTTAGGGAAGAACTGGGTAGAGAGAAAATGATAGTTCGATAAGAGAGAATGGAAGTTTGAAGAGAAAGCTAAAGAAGGTAGAGGGAAGCAAAATCGCACAAGCGTGCTTAATGGAGATAAGATCTAGAGAAAAGAGAAGAAATACTGGAGGCTCAAAATGGGAAGTAGAAAGGCAGCGAATGAGAAAAGAATGTGGTTTTCACAAAGGGTTTGTAGAATGGCAGGGAATAGAATTAGAGATGATGATAAGACATGGAGAGGACTAGAATACCTGAAGACGATCAAAAAGAAGAGTAAGTGGAATAGAGTGGTACGGTTTAGAATGGGAGAGGGAATAAAAGCATGTAGATACTGGATGGACGAACACGAGAAAATGTGTAGAATGTGAGGTTATGAAGTAGAGTCGTAGGAACATGTGTTAGAGGCGTGCACGGGAGAGGGTGAGTTAGGAAGAAGTGTGAGTGATTGTGTAAGAGGAATAATGGATGGAAGTGGTCAGGGTGTAGAATGGATGAAAAGATTGGAAGAACTAAGGGTAGAAGAAGCCAAGGGTTTGTCCAGATGAAAGGACGTTAGAGCAAGAAAGTCAAAAAGTCGAGGAATCAATTAAATTGATAGATGGAAGGAGGAAACGGAAGCCCTGGAAGTTCGATCATGCGAAAGTAGTAGCGATGTAAATAATAACAATTAGACGAAAAATTAGTTGTTACGCGTTACACTTAAGTTAGAATAATTAGTTTAAGACTCTTATGTAAATTATTGTAAAGGAAACGGAGGCCCTCAAACCCGTAAGAGGGTAGAGAATAAATTACATACACTTTGTTCAAAAAAGGATACTCGATAAAATTGGTGTACGAGTCGATCAATAACTGCAGGTGCACGGAACCAAAAATATTGGCAATGTAGCTAGAAGATGTTTTAGAAATAACTCAGCGTTTTCCGAAGCCTTAGGTGTTGATGAAGAAATAGTTAAAATTATTTCAACAGTATTGGCAGTTTTCAAAAGTAAACAGGTTCCTAAATACATGAATTTCAAAAATTTTGTTTGCACACGGATTGGTTGCATTATAAATTGTATCCTTGGGCACGAATGAACCCAAGTTTACACAAGTTATTGATATATGGTTGTAAGATAGTTTGGCAATTCTCAATACCAACCCTTCTGAAAATTTCGGATTCCGGAATTGATCCGAACTCATCCGAAATCGATCTGATTCAAGAATTTTTTCCGAAGCCTGTACGATCTAATCCAAAAACTGTACGAAACTAATCTGGAATTTGTCTGCCTAAGTCCGGAGTATCTCCGGACAAAAAAGTTCAACTCCGGAAAGAGTTCGCTTTCTTCCGAAACGAGTCCGGAGTTGAGAACCTGAAAACATTTCTGTTAAAGTGCAAAACGGGAAGTGGTCCGATTAAGTCCGAAGTCTGTCCGTTCAAAAACAGACTCCGGAATTAGTCAGGCTCTATCCAGATCCGTCCGGAATTCAGAAACTGAGATTATTTTTGTTCAAGTGAAAATGGAAGGTGGTCCGATTAAATCCGAAATCTGTCTCGTCAAAAAAATCGACTCCGCAAATAGTCCGGATCTATCCGGAATCGGTCCGGAGTTCAGAACCTGAGATTATTTTTGTTCAAGTGTAAACGGAGAGTAGTCCGATTAAATCCGAAATCGGTCTGGACAAAAACATCGACTCCGGAAATAGTCCGGCTCTATCCGGAACAAGTCCAGAATTCAGGACCTGAGATTATTTTTGTTGAAGTGAAAACGAAAAAGGGTCCGATTGAATCCGAAATCTGCCCGTTTGAAAACACAAACTCCGAAATTAGTCCGGCTCTATCCGAAATTGGTCTGAAATTCAGAACCTGAGATTATTTTTGTTCAAGTAAAAACAGAAGGTGGTCCGATTGAATCCGAAATCTGTCTTGTCAAAAAAATCCACTCCGCAAATAGTCCGGATTCATTCGGAATCGGTCCGTAATTCAGAAGCTGAGATTATTTTTGTTAAAGTGAAAACGGAAAGTGGTCCGATTAAATAAGAAATCTGTCTGGTCAAAGAAATTGACTCCGAAAATAGTCCGGATCTATCCGGAATCAGTCCGGAGTTCAGAACCTGAGATTATTTTCGTTCAAGTGTAAACGGAGAGAAGTCCGATTAAATCCGAAATCTGTCTGGTCAAAAACATCGACTTCAGAAATAGTCCGGCTCTATCCGGAATCGGTCCAGAATTCAGAACCTGAGATTAGTTTTGTTAAAATGAACACGGAAAGTGGTCCGATCAATTCCGAAATCTGTCTGGTCAAGAACATCGACTCCGCAAATAGTCCGGATCCATCCGGAATCGGTAAGGAATTCAGAACCTGAGATTGGTTTTGTTAAAGTGAAAACGGGAAGTGGTCCGCTTAAATCTAAAATCTGTCTTTTCAAAAAAATCCACTCCGCAAATAGTCCGGATCCATTCGGGATCGGTCCCGAATTCAGAAGCTGAGATTATTTTTGTTAAAGTGAAAACGGAAAGTGGTCGGATTAAATCCGAATTCAGTACGTTCAAAAACATCGACTCCGTAAATAGTCCGGTCCTATCTGAAATTAATCTGCAGCTTTGAGTTGTGAATGATGATAGAATTGATGATTGGAATAAAAAAAAAACCTAAAATTTTTTTTGATTTTCATATAATCCCAGTTTTGACCTTATTAAAACAGAATATTTCCCCGTTTTTACTTTCAATTTTGAAGTTTTCTAATTCGAATTATTAAGCATTTCGTTTCAAAAATTATAAAATTATATCAATGTTGATAAATTAAGGATTCTATCATTTAGGTCATATGGATGTAGATAAATGGAACATCGCCCGACTTCTACCACGAAGACGCGTGTTCGATTCCTCCCAGCTTCGTTTTCTACTAAACCGCTTTTTCTGTTTCAGCTTATAATTTAATAATCCTATATAAGAAACCTCTAACATGACCATGTCACCGGTCACCATGTCCCTGTCACTGTTGTGTGCGTACGTGTGGATCTGGATAAGGTTTCGTGTTACCAAACGGTACTGGCTGTGTGTGATTTTTTGTGTGCGGAGCAGAAGGCTAACGCACGTTTTGAATCATTTATAAAATTTGAAAAAGGGTTTTTAGTATTTTTTTGCAGTGATCGTAGTTATGGATTCAACTATTTGATAGTTTGTATCTTTTTTATAATTATTATGCATGTGTGGTTAAACATTTCATTATTGTTATTTGTATACTTTTTAATTTACAGAAGAATGATAAAATCACTTCATAAAAATTTGATTCTTTTTCATATTTAAGTTTTGCTCTTATTTCTTGAATTATTTATAAATTAATTTGCTAAATTTTCGTTTGTGCTCATATTTTTGCGCTAATAAATTGTATAGCAACCTGCAAATGCAAATGTGCAAAATATATTTTTATTATTATTATTCATGTGTTGTTGAACTTTTTACATTGTCATCATAAAGAAGATATAGAGAACATCAACACCAACGTCTGTCTATTGTCGTCGTCGTCTTCGTCGTCTTTATACTTCATAGCTTTTGAAATACTAATCGGATTGGATTGCCTTTGGCAAACATTTTGAGGGAATAAAAAGACACGTCAAGTTCGTTAACCAGCTATTTTGGATGAAAAATCGAAGAGGGGGAGCATTTTGAAAATTTTTTTTTACTTTTTTTCTCGAGAATCAAAAACTGTAAGTACGGTTTCTTGTAGAAGGTGAAAAGTGGAACAATTTATCCTCATGATTTTTTTGATGAAAACCAAAATGTCAGAGTTTTGGCATTTTCAGAATTCAAAAATATAAACGGAAATGACGATTTTTAGCCAAACAAAGCAAGGTAGGAAGAAAAGTTTGAAGAAATAATGTTTCTTTTTGCGAGCCCTCCAGGATGATATTCACAACTCAAAAAATCGGAAATCCAAATTTTTCCATATTAGAAAGACTTTACTATTCACTTGAAAATTCGTCTTTTTCAACAGTTTATTATTCGAAACCAAAACAGTTGTTGGTTCATATATCTTTTGCTACATTTCTTGGTAAAAATCTATCTCTGTTCATGAAAGATTCGAAATTGCTTCCTTGAGAATTCATTTCATGTTCGGAAATTTATCACTCATCAGAGATGAAAGAGAGAGAGAGAGGAAAAAGAGATGAATAGATTTATGACAAGAAGGGAGTTGAGTGAGGAAGACATTTACGGGAGAGGAGAAGGTAACAATCAAAAAGAGATAGAAGAAGAGAAGAAAAATATTGGGACAAGAGGAGAAAAGAAGAAGAGAAAGAGAGGAGGAAAAGAGAGGAGGAATAGAAAAGAACAGAAGAGAGAGTAGGAGATGATGAAATGAAAAGAAGTGGAGAAAATGAAAGATAGATGAGAATTGTGGAAAGAAGGAAAGAAAAGGTGAAAAAGAGAGAAGGCTTGAATATGAGAATGTGATAAAGGGGAGGACGCATAAGGTAAAGGAAAGAAGAGGAGGAGGAGAGAATAAGAGATAGAGGAAGAATTCTATGGGGAGGAGAAAAGAAAATAATCAACCAGGAAAGAGAGCTGGGAGAAGAGAAAAAAAGGAGGATAAAATAAGAAGAGAAGCAGAGAGTTTAGCAAAGAAGAGGAGAAGAAAGGAAGAGAGTTCAAAAAAAAAGAGAAGAAGAAAGTGAAGGAAAGAAGAGTAACTAGAAGAAAGGAAGAAGCAAAAAGGAGAGGGAGAAAAGAAGGCAGGATATGAAAAGAAGAAAGGTTTAAGAGAAAAGAGAACGAGCATAGAAGAGGGAGGAAAAGAGAGAAGAGAAAAGTAGAAATGGATAACAAGAGAAGAAAGAAATAAAGAGGAGGAAAACCGAATAGAAGAAAGAGGACAAAGAAGAGAAGAGAGTTGAGACATGAAGAGAGTTGGGAGAAGAAAAGAAGGAAGAAAGGAAAGAAGATTGGAATTAGCAAAGCAAAGAAAGAGGAAAGAGAAGGTGAATAATAGAGGAGAGGAAAGTTTAGAGATGAAGAGAGAAGATGAAAGGGGAATATGAGGAGGAGAGGATAACAGAAGGAGGAAAAAGTGATGGGAGAAAGAAGAGTTTGGAAAGAGGGGAATAGAAAAGGAAGAGTTGTGTGACAAAGAGTCGAAGAAAGGAGAGAAGTGAAGAAAGAAAACGATAGGAAGGGAAAGAAGGATTCAAGAGGAGAAGGAAGCGGTCAGACAATACGAGGGTAAGTGAGTTGGAGAGAGAATATAAGGAGGAAGTAAGAGAAGAATAAATTGAGGAAAGAAAGAGTGCAAGAAGCAGAAGAGAGTTAGAAGAAGAAGAAGAAGAAAGGAAAAGAAGGGAGTCGGAGAAGCCAATAAGAGAAGAGATGATGGGAATGAAGAGAAAAAGAAAAGAAGAATTGCAGGACGAGAAGGGGAGATAGAAGAAAAGAAGAGAGCGTTAACAGATGAAGGGAAACGGGAAGGAGAAAAGAAAAAATGAAGGAGAAGAGAGAAGTATCGGGGAATAAAAGGAAAAAAGAGAATAAAAGAAAGAAAAGAGGAAAAGAGAAGAGTTGAATGAAGAAAAAAAGAAGAGAAGAATAACAGAGTCATGAGAAAGGGAGGAGCAAAGGAAAGCACAAGGACGAAAAGAGGTGAGTGACGGAGAGAAAAGGAGAGAAAAGGAGCAGAAAGGAGCAAAAAGGAGAGGAGAAGATGAGAAGAAAAAAGAAGTTTCAGGAGAAGAAAAGGGTAGAAGAGATATGAGAGAAAAAGAAAGTCTGGATAGGAAGAGAGTCAGGTGGAGAAGAGAAGGAGGGAATAAGAAAAGAAAAAAAGGAGAGAAGTTAGCAAAGAAGGGGAGAATGAAAAAAGAGGGTTAGTGAAGGAGAGAAGGAGAGGGTTCACGAAAAAAGAGAAAAAGGTAAGAAGAGAACAAGATAAGAAGAAAACGAGAAAGAAGAAAGCTAAGAGAGAAAAAGAGTAAGGAGGAGGAGAGAAGAAAAGGAGAGAGTTCAGCGAAGAAAAGACGAAGAAAACAAGAGAAGAAATGCGACTATTCTGATGAAGAATAATGTTTTTTTACCTTCTCAAAATATTACCAAATTGAAAATATGTACGTTAGGAAAAATAAATTCATTATCTGTAAGTCTTTCAGAATAAATTGTTATTGATTGAAATAATATACGTTGGATGGAAACAATTTAATATAAAGAAGTTAAGAATAAAAGAACAGAGACGCGCGCCTTGGCGCGCGTTACTCTCCTAGTACTGTAAAAAACGCGGACTCAAACGGATTCTTCCCGAATTGATTGAATCCGTCACACCGGACAACTTTCGGATTCTACCGGATGAAAACCAGATTTAATTTCGTGCTCCTTCCGTTGGACAAATTGCAGACACTTCTGGATGGAATCCGGAGGAAAAACCGAATCACGTTTCAGAAAAATTCGGACGACAAATTCAGAAGATGCTAGTGAATCTTGGCATAAGATTTACATGAAAAAACTTGAAATCGCGTGTAGCAATATATCTTTCGCAACCTGCAATACTATTGATCCTATAGTTAAGAGTCGAATGAAATCAGACAACGCAAGAAAGAAATAATTATATCTAGATCAACTCGTAAAAACTACTGAAAATACGAAAAATTAAGAATCTGAAGCAGAATATAGCGGAGAAGATTATACTGGAAGACCTGACCTCTACTTAATTTTTTTTTTTTTTACATTTCATTTTTACGTTATTCAGTGTAGTAATCGAAAATACAACGACATATTTCTTAGTCATAAAGAATTTTTCTTTACTTTTTGAACGATATCAAAGAGGAATATTATTCAAAAAATGTATAAATATTAGTACCTAATTGATTAGACAATTACAAATAATTTCGTCTCCTTGAAAAGTAAAAATACATCAAAATCCTCAGTACCAGTAACTTTGACCGAATATTTGAAGGTCAAATATATGGATAATTGTTACGGGCGTATTTTTCCGAATTTCACATTTCATAAGCTTTCATTTGATACCTCGCTCATATTTTTAACATTATTTCAAGCCAAGATATTTTATTTTTTCACACCTCCTATCGAAATAGTACATAGTGCAGCGGTTCGCGAGATACCGTTCGAGGTTGGTGCAACTCGAGATGGGGATGCAGCAGTGTAGCGCTGTACTCCCATTTTACCGAAATCTTACGAGCTACGAACAGTAATTATTCATTGCATAAACAACTTCATTGGGAATTCGCGATTGCAACCTTTCTTTTAATTCCGCCAACATAGAAAGTGAAATTCGAATTGATAGAAGAAACGATGGCGCAATCTCAAAAAATGACGAAATCACAAATTTCTGCAGTAGAATTATTGATAAAATAAAAAATTATTGTTAACTGACAAATCATTACAGGGGAAGTATTCCGCCAAGGTATTTGTTTACAAAATTCATTTTATGAATACATGTTGTCTTGACAGCTACTCATGAAAAAGTCCTTTCTGGAGCATAAGTAGTAAATTCCTTTAAAAAAAATCGAATCGATCCGTCCACAAAAAATTAAGTTATTGAATTGTTCATAAAATGAACAGTTACCGATTGCTGGTAACGTATCACGATGGAAAGATTTAATCACGTAATTTGGTATTCATTCCGATCGAAGAATGAAACATGTGTGTTGAAAATTGACGAAAATTTTTTTTTTTTTTATAAAATGTATTAAAACAAGTAGCATCATGAGATTGATATTATCGATAATTTTTAGATCAATTCTGTTATATTTGTTTGCTTAATTTGTTAATAATATCAACAGTTACCTAGGATTAAAAAAAAATGATCTTACTAATCACTTGTTTTCAGATATATTTCAAACAAAAAAAATTGGAAAATTAGGTGTCCGAGCATTTTCACTCTAGATTTGGTAACTTTACTGGTTTTGATGTGTTCATAAAGAAACAAAATGTTTCCCAAACATTGTGACCTGCTGGATTTTATTTAGTATGAAGAATGTTTTTACTGGTGGAATTTTTTATTGAAAGGAAACAATTTCAACATTGTTGTCGGAAGCAATATTTTTTTTTTTTCATTTAAAAATCGATTTTAAAAAATCTCTTCGACATCAGATAAAAATTGAGAGTTCTGGACTAATTTATCTATAAAACCTTCTTTCGCGCAATGTGTCATACTATAAATTAATCCTAGAAAATTTTATCAAATTAAACAAAATTTCTTTTTCAAACAAAAATGGAAGTTTTAATCCTCGACAATTAGGAAATTCAGAATCAGAACCTCCAAATGCACCCTCTCGTCAAAATAATTATTTTTTATTCTTTCACTTTAAATTGAAATAACAATTATGAATCAAAATGTTTGTGCTTCAGCAATACATTTTAAAGGCTTTTCTTCTTGTTTAGAGAACGTTTTGGAACCTAAATAAAAACAGGCACAATAAAAATAAGAAAAACTGCTAAAAATGGAGTAAAATGGTTAAATACTTACTAGTAAAGTGACTGCTATGAAAATTAAAAATTTCGAAAGCTTTAATCTCTTCAAAACTCCCGGTTCAAAGCTTTTTCTTTTGCAATTCAGTTTGTTGCGTGTTTCGTTGATTAGTTTTAACGGATTTCAGTTTCTACGCATTTCTTCTTATAAACAGTCATGCCAACAGCAAAATTCGGATTAGTATCTGCAGGCTAGCCATTATGTTTCATATTTGGCTCACTTGTTTGACGCGAAATTCAAACTAGTTTACGAATCATAAACACAAAAATCATTGAACTGAAAATTGAAAATGTTTCATTTATTATTAAATGATTAACCAAAAGTGAATCTGAATAAGTTTTCTCATTTTCCGAAGACTAATAATCAAATGATAAAATTTATAATTTTTCTTGTAACGATGCCATTATTTAATTAGGTAGCTTCTGGAAAACGAAAAATAAGATCCAATTACTCTAACATGGAAATTTAATTATTTTCCGAGCTTTCCGAAGAATGAACTTTTGTCTCATCCAATTGGTAATTTGATTAACCCTCGGCGTGCGATCATCTTTCCGACTGACGTCAACACTTGAAATACTTTTTGAGGAGTAAGAAAAATGTAGAACATTGCCTTCTTATAAAGAACTGTCTATTATCAAATTATATTATACTAAAGGTGTTCATTCTTTGTGATTCCTTAAACAATGACAAAACGGAAACAAGCTCAATTCAAAATTTGTTTTTCAATTCCCTCGGTAAAAATTCTTTGCATCCAGCGCCCTCAATCGACGATTGCTGAAACTATTAACCTCCCACCATTGGTGCTTTCTTTACTTCCGCTTGCGGAAATTATCAGTCGTAGATTCGGAGTTCTCGACGGCTTTTAGTCGATTATTTGTTGTAACCAAGTTTCACAGAAATGGTAAGTAAAAATTTTGTCATTCCTTATATCTAATTTCATAAATAACTTCTCTAAAGGAGTTTTTTTCGCATCGGTTTCGCATGAAGATGCGTTCCATATCCCTTTCGATGCCATGTGTCAAATAATCATTATTTATAGTCTAAAGTCGTTTCAGTTTAGAAAACATGTGAATTATTATGAAAAAAATTATTGCATTATATATTACTCTACTTTATATGGTTCCGAGCATTGTGAAAGGTTAAATGTTGTTCAATAGTGCGACCACGTGTTTCAAGGTTATGTTCCCTAATGACGTTTTAGAACATTCATAATTTATACTTTTATCCAAGAAGAGTTTGAACTGTTTTACCAATTGTTTATTATGGTCTTAATAATCTAAGATGTATGAAGTATTAAAATCATGTTGATTCTTAATTTTGGTTTATTTAATTTTGCGATTTCTCGAAAAACATAACCTTCAAAAATTTGTGGTTTGTGGTTCATACGGACACGCACAGAAAGGCAACTATTGATTGGTAACAGTTGCTATGTATAATATTCTTTAATTGTCTTTTTTATGTTACAATATTCAATCCATCAAACTTATTTTTTGCCAAAATCAATGCTTTATTGTTGTTCAAAACTTCTATGATTTAGCATATTTCTATTTTGAACTTCATCTAATTTTAAATAAGGTACGCGGGAATTTTACTATTGTATGAAAATTTACCATTTTTGTTCCGTTTTTTTTTTGTTGTAGAAGGGATTTCAACGCTACGTTGAAAGCGGCCGTGTCGCTTTAATTAGCGATGGGCCTCACAGAGGAAAATTGGTCACAATTGTCGATATTATCGACCAAAATAGAGTAAGTATTTTTTTACTTGATATTTATCACAGGTTTCGCACTGTAAGAAGTATTGATTCTCCAAAATTTGTTCGTTTTCTCCAATAAAATCATAAATAATCGATGATAATTTTAACATCTAAAAAAGTTTCGTGGGCATGTGTTTAAACCAGAAATTCTGGTTTTTTCAACTAGAATTGTAGTAGAAATAACTGGAATTTCTAGATGAAACCCATTTTTATCGAAAAAATTCTATTCCTAACTACCTTTCGTCTGGCTGAAACAACAATCAATACAAATATTGCTCCATAGTTAAAACAGTAAAACAAGTCCTGACAATAACATTGTGCCTGTTTGAAAAAACAAAACACTTACGGTTGGATTTCCGTTTTTATTGAGCAAAGGAAGATATTGAAAAATTATACTTTTCTTGAATATTCGTATAATAAGTGCTTCTTTGTTTTTTCCCCCAAAGAGAATATCATTCTTCTAATTATTATCTGAAACTATAAATTCAGAAATTACATCATGAAGGAGAAATTCAAATATTCAACTATTAAAATATTGTCGATAAAAATTGTTCTAGAAAGAAAAATATTGTTGTGTAATTACACATATATTTATATAATTCTTTTATTTTGAATCAAATAAATAATTTGAGTGTTGCAGTAAAGTAATTAATGATAATTTTGAGTTTGTTCAGAGAATTTTCCTAGAGAATTATCATTCTCAATTTTATCTCAATTTAGAAAAATAAAACAGAATGACCGCGAGAAAATCGGGAATTTTAAATCATCCAGCGGGTAGACACTCCAAAGTTCATTTGTTAGGAGAAAAGAAAAAAATGCTGTGAAATTGAAAATATTCCGATAAAATAGTGTTCAAAAACGGTTCAACATTATTTGAATGGAAAAAAATTTTGGGTGGTATTATTCTGTGAAAACATTTAAATGTATTTGGTGAGACTTTTGGGGAACAAATTTCGATTTATTTAATGCGTAGCACAAAATTCCTATCTGTGCTAGAAATGAGAATTCAAGATTTTTAATTGAAAATGATTTTGCTTACCGTAATAATTGAAGTGAAAAAATTATCTCCAATTTCATTCAAGACTTGGCCTTATCTTCTATCTATAAAAAATGAAATAAATGAATGTTCCACTTTTTGCTATTTGTAAGAATTTCTATTCTACTTTTTGCTAATGCGTTTACTATTTTTTTTGCAGCATGTATAAATGACATTGTTTCTCAATTTATTTTAAAGGTTTTAATCGACGGGCCAGCCGCAAATGTCCCAAGGGATCAAATGAGATTGGCCGATCTCCACCTAACGAAATTCCGCCTGCGATTCCCACGAACGGGATCAACGAAAGTCGTCAGGAAAGCGTGGTCAGATGCTAAAATAGACGAACAATGGTCTAAGACCATGTGGGCTCGAAAAGCTGAGGCCAAGAAGAAGGTTCGATCGTTTTTCTCAATTTTACTTATCATACATGGATTAGATCCATTTCAAGTTTGTCAGGTTCCACACTTCAATTCGCAGAATCTTTCAGCGACTAAATATTTTGTTTTTAGGACGAGAGGAATTTTTCACAGAGTTTGCGTTATAGATATTCTAATTTTCTCAGGAATTCTGATAAGTTTTACCGTTCTCTTTCGAAAATTGTTATTATAGTTTGCACTTATAAAAAAGTTTTACGAGAGATGCCTCTTCTTGTTTTGTGTTATCTAGCATCGTTTACGAGAAAAATTGAGAAATAATATCTTCAAGAAATGAATAATTCTCATGCTTGAAAATGTTTTAGCCCACCTGAAGAAAACACTTCAAAAAATAAAGAAGGTAGGGTTTCCAATTAAATTTCCTTTCCGCGTTTTTAAAATTCAAAGGTAGGAATACAGAAGATTCTATTTTTTGTAATATATTTTTTTATTTCCTGCTCATATAAGTGAGGCGTTCTATTAGTTTTATGGAGGCTGAACCATTTTTGTGGCCAAGAGAATCTTTTCATGCTGAAAATATAATTTTCTATATAATCAAACTACTAGCCGCAATAATGGTTCAGCCCCATAAAACTCACAGGATTTCGGAATACGGTGGTAAAACTGATCATAATCCAAAATCAAAAGATCCAAATTATATCAACAACTATTGAATTTTGAAGAAAAAATTCGTGATTTTTTAAAAAAATAGACGCCTTAGCTTCATTACTCGTTATTTATTGGAATTTTTTTTCTCAATCAGAAAAAATACTTGCAGCCGTATTTCCTCTGGAGAACAGAAAACATGTTTCTTCACTGAGAGATTTTGTGACTTGATTCTGTGGACCCGCTTTTTACTCTCGAGAGCGTTAATATCTCAGCTTTTTTTTCATTCCGAATAAATAAATTAACACGACGAGCGATTTTGGAAACCTGGAATTTGCATTGACTTTTTTAGCCTTGAAAACGTGGGAATTTCCTTGAATTTTTCATGCCAACATTAATATTTTTGATTCAAATGCAAGGAGTCAATTTGAAATAATGAATTCTTTTGGCGTAGAAATTTTTTCAGTCCAAGTGCCATGAAATCTCTGGAAATCCTTCTTTCATAGTTAATTAAAATGTTTGAGTTTTTTTTATCATTCTCGTAGTGAATTTTACATTCTTTCAGAATCAGCCGGGAATTTGGAAAATGTTGAATATTCACAAAGAGACGTCGATCTTTTTACAATTGCAAGGATGCTATTTTTTTAGTTCGCGATATGTGGAAGTAATAAAAAAAGAAATTTTCACTTTAACTACCTCATAAAGAGCCTTTTCCACCACTTTTCAAGATTATTCACGGCCTTTGAAATAAATGCATTTTTTCAAAAATTCTGTTTTGACTCTCAGTCTTTTCTCAAAAACACAGAAAATTTGTTGTTGTAAAATGTCGAGAAGTTGAAATGAAACTAAAAGAAGGAAAATAATTTTGCTTTGTAAACCTTTTTCATATATCACGTATTTTTTTCTCTTCTTTTTTTAAATTCGAATTTTGTTATTCCCTGGAAGTTCACCGCAATTTTGTTTTAAAAATTTCCGGCGGATTCCGAACCAGCAAAATCCCTCACAAGAATAAGAAAGAAAATTCAAATTTTTTCTAACTTCTCGTTTAACAGGAAAAATGTTCTTGAAAATTGGAAGAAAACAAAGATATAATTTTTCTTTAGTTGATTTTAGTTGTAATGAAATTTACTTCCTGAGACTGGAAAAGTATTTAACAGGAAAGATTGTAGAATATACAATTATTCGTTTATTTGTGCTCTAGCTTTCTTTGACCGTTTGTTGCCAACATATAAATGAAATGGCTCAATTTTTACATGTAGCGAAGGGTTATTTCAGTATTTAATGTACAAAAAGGTTCAACTGTCAATTCAAATTGACAAGGAGAAGATTAGAGTTGGGGTTTTCTGTAATTTCTATTAAATTCCCTTCTAAAATTTCATTGGATGAAAATTAATTCGCCAAAACATTATTTGATTATTCAACATTATTCCAAAGATTCGGGCTTCTTTATGAATTGTATGTATTGCAACGTTTATTCATTGAATTCTCGTTTCAGATTATGTAAATATGATATTTTTCACAGCTGAATTTTCAAGCTTTGAAAATACATAAAAATTCTTAATTTTATTTACTGATTATCTTAATCTACAAGCAAGTAATTTTTGGAAAAGTAGATTTTTTTTTCATTTTTCGACGATTGAAAATTCATTCTTTTGGTTGAATATTTATAATTTCAGTTGAATTCCGTCTTTTTGGTATAAAATTAACTTTTTTTGTTAAAAATTCATACTTTTAGGGTTTCAATCCAACTGCTTTGTAAAAAATTAGTCTATTTGTGTTGAAATTTCGAACCTCAAAATCTTTTTCGGTTGAGAATTCAAATCTTTCGTTAGATTCCGTCTTTTTGGTTTGAAGCTTCAAGTCATAGTAGAAATTTTTTCTAATCATCCTAATTGTTTGAAAATTTAATTGTTAGGTGGACGTTTTATCAGTTTTGTTCTTTGGAAGATCTATCTTCCTTGGTTGGAAGTTCAAGTACTCGCTTGAAAGTTGAACTACTTTGTTGAAAAAAAAAAATTTTAGTAGAATGTGGCAAAGAATTCAATTGCATGGTAGAAAGTTGAACTTTTGTGTTAAAAATTCATTTGTCATGGCATGAAAGTTTGATTGCCTATCAATCCATAACAATTCTTCCTTCTTAAAGAGTAGATATTTTCGAAAACTGGTCGCCATTAGCAAAAAGATAGTCATCAGTGTGGAATCTATGAATTCAAGGAAAAATACCAACTAAACATTTAATACTAATTCAATTGACATATGAGGGATTCATTGATCTCATGTGTTCCATTTCTTTCGACTAATTTGAAATTTTTTTTCAGCGTGCCGAACTCAGCGATTTCGATCGATTCAAACTACGAAAAGCGAAACAGATCCGCAATAAATTGAGGACTGCCGCCTTCTACCGGCTGAAGAGATTAGCGAAGAAGAAGTAATTGTTCGCTAATTTTTTAAATAAAGTCGAATATTACTAAAATGTGGTTTTTATTTCGTAATCATAAGATCAGACTTCTATTCTTTTAATCATGTTTTGAACTGAGTTTTGAAGCAAATTCAAAATAAATATTTCAAAACTCAATTATTTAATTTTTCATTTCAACATAGGTTTATATTTTTTACCTGAATTTCTATCTTAAAAAATGGAAGATTTTAATAGAGCAGGTAATTTGAGAAATCGGGAAAAGTGAGAATTTCGTACAAGTCAGGAAATATGGAGTATACGACGGTTGTCAGAAGTGCCTTAAAATTCTTGGAACCAACTAATTTTTTTTTCTTTTCACTAGAGAAGATTCAGACTTAATCAAAACAAAATTACTTAGTTCCATAAATTTTGCATACCCTATACAAATATGAGTAAACAACAATTCTTTTCATAGAAAATTTATTACTTATCTTCACTCTTTATAAATACATTTTCTATCCTTTGTATTAGGAGTATCAAAATAAATACTCATCACTTGAAAATTATCTCATTTTCTTATTTTTTTATAATTAATAATGAATTGGTAAAATGATTAATAATTAGTAATACTTAATCATCAACGATATACCAACGTACGAAAAACGAAGGATTCTCTAAGTATCTTAATCAGTGTTTTGAACACCACAAAATGATAAAATTTATAAACTATGTACAAGTTAATTCGTAGCCCCTGTCCACGCATCGTCTATTAGTTTTTGCAACCTAGATTTTAAATTTTCGTTTGAAATCTGATTAATTAATTCCAACAACATGGCGAAAGCTTCCAGTGGATTTGGTGTCGAGACTCTATTTTCCACAAATTGTTTGCTTTCGAATCTAAGTTGGTCAAGATGCTCGACATTCAAGGCTGTATCCAATTTCTCATCTTCTGAAGTTTGGGATTTTCCTGGAAATTGAAAAAAATCAGTAAACATTGTGATAATCAGTATTCAAAGAAGTAACAATCATGATTACTTGTTTCCCAAAACGCAAAACGTTTTTTACAAGCAGTAACATTTTCAATTCAAATATAAATTCTGATTGAATTCAGAATAAATACAAGAAATTATTTTTAACGCTCGACACTCAAACTAAGGTACGCAATTCTTCAAAATTGGAAAACTAAGAAACCAACATGGTCCGGGAAATTTGTTTATCTTTTTTTCTGTAAGAAAGTCAAGAAATAAATTGAATTTCTGACCAAATAGTTGTATTTTTAAACAGAAAATAAGAATTTTCAACAAAAAAGCTATTTGTTGACCAAAGAATTCGATTTTTACAGAAATAGTTCAGCTTACAACCCTAAAAGGAGAATTTTTAACGAAGCAGATGAATTCTCAACCAATAATAGTTGGATTTTCTATGAAAGATTACATTTCGACAAAAATCATGGATCTAGAATCAACAAAAAGACAAATTTTCGAGAAAAGAGATAAATTTGAAATCGAAAAGACTAACTTATTACCAAAATTGTTTAATTTTCAACCAAGAGAATTGACTTGAAACAGAGGAAATGAATTTTCAACAAAAAATATACCTAATAATTGAAATTTCAACTAAAACTATTCTAGTTCTTTATCAAATACAGTCAAATTTAACCAAGAAACCAATTTTAAACAAAAGAGTACAATTTCTAGGCAAGAAATTTGAAGCCAATCTTCTACAAAATATACACGCCAAAAAATAATCTGTAAGATTCTTGGACCATTTTGTTTAATTTTTCAAGATTTTGAAGAGAAAATTTCCTGAAAATAAATGTTTTCAAAAGATATTCAGAAGTCTGAGCAGTTTCAAAAAAATTCAAAAACAATTTGAACTTTGAAAATATTCCAAACAATTATGAAAAAAAATCATTAAGATTCGTATAGGTTTCGGGAAAATTAGAATTTTAAGAACTTTAAACGGAAAAGGACGATGCAGAAAAATTTCTCCAAATTCCTGAGAAAAATTCAAAATGACTTTATTCCAGAGCATCGCAAAAGATTATCCAAAAACTGTAGAGCAAATATCTGGGAAATTTCGATTCCTAGGAGATATTCAGAAGCTTTCATGAAACCAACTATTTGGTAGAAAGTTAAACTACTGAATTGAAAATTCATATTCTTTTGTTAGTAGATTTATCTCTTGGGTGAATAATTCAAATATTGTGTTGAGAATTGTTTAATTTTTCTTTCAAATTTGATCGTTTTTACTACAGAATTTAACTTTGTGGTAGAAAATTTATATTTTATAGTAGAAAAATCAACTAAGTACTGTGAAAATTCATATATTTTGTTGATAATTGATCCTTTTGGTAAAAAACAATTCATCTCAGGCAAAAAGTGATCTTTTGGGTTGAATGTTGACCATTATTGTTGAAATTTCATCTTTTTGAGATTTGTCATCTCGTGAAAATTCATTTCTTTAGTTGAAAATTAATTTCTTTTTTCGAAATTTTTTCTTGCAAAGAATTAATTTTCTGAACTAACAATATGAATATTCCATTTTTGGTTTAAAATTGATATTGATATTTTCTATTAGAAAATTTGTCTTTTGGTAGAAAGAAATCTTCTCAATTTATCGTTCACCTATTTGGCTGTGGATTACACTATTTTGTCAACAACAAATCGTCTTTTTTCATTCAATTCAATCGGTTGAAAATTTATTATTTATTTTTTTGTTGAAAAATAATTTTTTCGACTAAAAATTTGAATTTTTGATTGAAAAATTCAGCCATTTGCTAAAGAATTGAACTACTTTGTTCAAGAATTTTTTTTTTCAGCGAAAATTACACTGTGTTGTTGAGAATTCGTCCTTTGGATTAGAAAAAATCACCTTTGTTGAAAATTATACTGTCATCTAAAAAATTCGCCTTTTTGAGTTTTTGGTTTGGAAATTAAAACTGTTTTTGGTTTAATTTTATTTATTTTTTTTCTTTGAAAGTTTGAATATTATGTTTAAAATGAAACAACTTTGTTAAAATTTCAATCATGTTGTTATAAACGCTAAACATGAAAATAATTAGCGAGAATAAATACTTAACCAAATTGTCCTGTAAAATTATGTAAATAAGACATCTTTCTATCAGGAAAAACATTTTAAAAGAATCTAAAATGAAAAATTATAAACACTTTAAGTACTACTCAACTACCGTTTTTTTGTAATTTGGAACTCTTAGAAACCAATTGAATTCAATTGTTCTTTATAGGTTCGATAGGGTTGTTCATAACCTTTTTATCAATCATAACAATTTTTGAAGACAAAAAATGAATATTTCTTGAAAATGATATGCTTTATAATTGGATAAAATTATATTAGGATTTCGAAACGAAGTCGTTTGAAATGTTTAACTTTTGCATTGTGCTTTACGATTTTTGAAATCCAAAAATATTAATGTTAAGCGCAGAACTAATAAGCTGAAAATAAACGATTATTATCAATATTATCCATTCATCATTAGGGAGAAAAAATGTCTACTTACCGATACTGAAAGCGAGGGAAGCCTCGACTTTGCTAATTTCATTCATCGCAGTCCAGTGTTTTACGGTTTCTTTATCAAGAAGGTCCTGAATATATTTCTCAATAATATTAACCAGGAGTTCATTCTTTCCAGAATCCTCCTGCTTTAAAATTTTCTCAGAGAACCAATTTGACAATCCGTAGCATAAATAAGCTCTCAGAGCTTTTGTTCTTTCATTTTTCCTGGAAAATAAACTCTCCTCGCTCGAGGGATTCTTGGCATCCAAAATAGAGAGAAACTTGATCAAAAATCGTTCCGAATTTCCGTCTCGATCCTGAGATTTTTCGAAATTATAAATCATTCCCACGGAAGTTAGAATATGTTTTAGAAGTTGACTCTCATTCTCAGAAATAACTGCCATTGAAATCTGATAACTGACATTATTCCAGAGCTAAAGAAGGAAATAAAAAAAACTTCAAAAACTGAATGGAATAAAACCATAAACGTAATAAAAATTAATTCGCACCTCAGATTCAACTTTTGAAGGCGCGAGGGAAACGGACTTTGCGAGTTCCGAATAAAATCCCGAATCTTTGTGAATACTTTTCAATTTCTCTAGAATCCCAATCGTTGATTTGCCTTCAAACCAATCATAAATTTTTGTAGAATCCGATTTTTCCATAGCCTTTTTGATTTCTTCAAAAGCATCGACCTGGATTTTTCTATAAAGGATTCGAGGATTTCTTTCAATTATTTTGTTTGCTGATTTGAAATCGAAATTTAGAAGCGATTCGTTTATTGCTTGCTCTGCCAGAGAATCGCTTAGCTGAAGATCTTCGCCCGTTTCTGCTAATTCGGCAGCTAAATCGAGGCAATGAACATCTTTTCGTCGAGCTAATAACTGCGCAGCTTTCGTGAAGTCCTTCAATTTTAAGTGGCTGAAAAATTAATGTTTTAAATTCAATTTTATTGAATTGATTGATCGATCTTGATATCTCAGTAGGAAATTTTTTAAAATTGAAGAAAAAAAAAACTAAAGTCCAACGATCTCAGAAACTGTATATCAGTTTCGCAGGCTAAAATGTTCGAAATTATTTTCAAAAAGAGTTGAATTTTCAACTATGCGCTAAGAAAAATCCATTCTCCACGAATAAGTTGGAATAAAAACCAAGTAGTTAAATTTTTTATCAGGAGAGATTAGTTTCAACCCTAAAATCCAATACTGGAATTTCCGAATGGGGAAAATGGGGAAAACAGTTAACTTACACAAAAAGAAAAACGAATTTGCAATAAAATATTTGGAACCTCAAACCAAACCGATTGATTTTCAGTCAAAAAGTTGCATTTTCAA
Organism: Neuroterus valhalla; assembly: GCA_011762715.2. Taxonomy (NCBI): domain Eukaryota; kingdom Metazoa; phylum Arthropoda; class Insecta; order Hymenoptera; family Cynipidae; genus Neuroterus; species Neuroterus valhalla. Next base: position 29,607 of record WSXT02054240.1, read on the forward strand.
CCAAAAAAATACATTTTCTAGCAGAAAAAATAAACTTTACAACGGAAAATTTTTTTTGCGGCCAACCCGTTAACATTCTTCAGTGTACATACAAAACGAAAATTTTTAGATATCAGGATTAGTGTGAAAAAGAGAAAATTCGGGAAAGAAAGAAGTAAGTCACTTGTTTTGTTTCGTTTAAATACTGGGCCATCTCTAATTATTTTTAAGAAAAAGGTAGCTGTCGTTATTTTTTAAAATTTATATTGAAAACTTTTTTTAGTTTGATGTTACAGTTTTTGACCAGGCATGTCTATTTATGTGATGATGTTAATGTTTTTTGTCTACTTGGTCTTATCAATATTTAAATAATCAATTATTCAAATATCGTTTTTCACAACTTTGAAAAACGATAATTGAATAATTGATTATTGAAATATGGATAAGACCAAGTAGACAAAAAACATTAACATCATCACATAATTATATTGAAAACGTTGAAAATCCATACTATTGTCAGAATTCTATTCAAAACAGACTCATACTAACTTCTGTTTCTATTTCAATAAAAAATCCTCTTTTTTATATATCTTTTTTCAATTTAAATAGAAACATTCGAGAAATTGTTGTTAATATTTACCACTGAACAGCTTCTTCAAAGAATCCTTCTTTTGTGGCAGTACTTGCCCAATCCCTTAAAATATTTTCTACAATTGGATCTTCAGGATCGAGTTTCAAAGTCGCGAGAGCTAGAGCTTCCTTGAACATTTTAGCGTCCAGAAAAATCCCAACTGCTCGGTGATTCTTATGAATCCTTAGAAAATAGCAAACGGCTTTGTTTATGTGGCCCTCAGACAATAATTGCATCGCGTAGGCCTCGCACATTTCCTGCCAGGTTCTAAAAAAAAAATAGTTATTTGAATATATATATAAATGTAAAATTAAAAGAATACAATGTTACACTAATAGTAAGTTATGTCCACCACTAAAATTTATAAATTATCTGACTTATGTAAATTAGTATGTCAAATTACGAAGATTAATCCTGAATATTCATCTCTGAATGAAAAAATTTGAACTGTAAATAATTTTGGAATGATAAAAGCAACAATTTTGTTCCTCAACTTCTGCTGACATATTCCATAAATGGAGGAACGATTCTATTCATAATTCCCTCACAATATTTATTTATCGATTGATAAGAGTTGCATATTTCATACATCAATTCAGTAAACCAAATTTCCAAATACGTTATTCTATTGTATGACCAAATTTACTTCTGAATGTTCCCAAATGTTCTTAAATCTCTTAAAGTTTTGAAATATGTCAAAAAAGACTCTGGAAGATTTAAGATGTTTTTTATTTTCCTGGATTTCGAAGGGAAACTTTGAGTTCCTTCAGAAAATCTTGAGAAGGTTAAGAAGTTTTGAAGATTTCCAAAAAATGAGCTTTGCAAAAATTCTGAAATGTTTGTGCGGAAAACCAAAAGAGTTTTCCACTCATAAAAATGAATTTTTATAGGAAATTTAAGAAGACTTTAAAACATTCAAATTATTTTCCAAAATGTCGGAAGGGAATATAGGAGATTTTGAAGAAAAAAGTGCTATTTTTCAGAATTCCCTGTTTTTAGGAAAAATTGGAGTAAGCTTAATAGAAATTTAAATTTTAAAAAAATCAAGAGAAACTTGAAACTTAGTCATTCAAAACCATTTGAAACAAAATAAAGATATTTTAGTCAGTTTGGATATGTTAGAGGTTTGGAAATTTCAGAAGTTTTGGAGAGATCACAAATATTTCGCAACTTGAAGAAATATCCAAAGATTTATAAATTATTCTTCAATTTCTTCCAAACTCCTGAAAGTCCCACATATGTTTCAAACTGACCTATTTTTTTTCTATTGTGGGAATCCTGTAAAATAAACAATTTTTTTCAAAATTTTCAAGATACTTCTTCAACTCATCAGAAATTTTGAATTTTTAAAAAAATCTTAATAAAATCGTATTTATACAGCCTTACCTTGAGCGTTCGAAAACGTAAAACAAATAAATAATTTGATTAATGTTTAAGCAGGGTGCACAGCGTAAAATGAAATCAAAAAAGAGGAAATAGGGTGATTTTTTCACGAAAAAGGGGAAAAGATTAAATATTTATTTTTACAAGTATAAATGAAGAAAACAATTTTTTTGAAAAGAAATTCGTTCAAATTCTGTTTAATTTATTTGCCCTGGGGGGTGCATTGCTCAACTTTTCCACTTTCATTTTTCTTTTTCCGATGTTCGAGCCGATTGTCTTTAACATTTTGATTTTTTTTTAACAATGAAAACAGGAAACATCCAAAGTCAATATCAAAAAAGTTAAGAAGTTGCATAGTCGACCACTTGCATTCAGTTTTCTCCCATTTTGCTCAAATTTATGGCAAATTTTTTAATTTTAAAATTTTAATATTCGAAATCCGTGGAAATAAAAAATGAATCCTAAGAATGCAACTCGAATGTGTGGCATTACATAGGAATTCAAATTCGGTTTCAATCTAATTTGAATTTTCCAATTATAAAAAAGTTTCATCCAGATTATCTCGAATTTCCTTCAATCATGTATTCTTCTGATTTCAGTCCATTTTTACCTCGAATTATCATAAATTTAACCGAATTATTGTGAATGCGTCAGTTACTTATAGTCGATTTCAGTCACTTTTTGAGTTAGAAACTAGTTAATTTTTATCATTTTTTCGGTGAAGTTTACTCCTTTCAAGCAGAGGGAAATTCCTTTAAATGTTTAGAAATAAGTGAAAACCCTCGAAATCATTAAAAAAGCTTAAAAACTTGTGAAATACCTTGAAATCTTTTTAAACCTGTTTACGCTTTCAGAAGTTCCATTCGGGATTCTTGAATATTCTTGAAAATCTCTGAAATAATTCTGGAATCTTTCAAAATACTTTGAGACTCCTAAAAATTTTTTGAACCCTTTGGAAACTTTGAAATTTCCACGATACACTCTAAAATGTTTTAAACCCCATTACAAACGCTCAGAATTTTCAAAAATTCCTTAGAATCTTCTCAAATTGATTAAAATTTCTTATACATTCTGCGAAAGTCTTAAAAATTTATTATATTTCTCCAAGATCTCTTACATTTCTTTAAGGTATTTAAAATTTTTTTGAAACTCCTGAAAATCTTTCTAAGACCTTCGAAATCTCACCAAATTCTTTGCAATCTTTTAAATTGAACCAAAATATTTTTAAATCCTCCAAATTCCTCAAAATCTATTGAAATCATCGAAATTTGAATATCCTCTAGCAAATTTTGAAATAAATGAAGTTTTGTGAAATTTAAGAAATCATTGAAATCAAAGTTTAGAAATCATAGAAATCTAAATTTAAATATAATATAAATAATGCATTAATATCAACAATTGTATTTTATTTTTTAATGTAAGCTACAAACCTAAAATGCCACAACTGGATTTCTATCCATTGAGGGTGTACAGAATTAATCGGAGTCAAATAAAGTCTGAATAATCAATAGCGACCGAAATCATGTTTTGAATATATTGTAATTAAGTTTTTTTTCTATAACCCAGGAAAATTAACGGTCGATCTCCTCTATTCGATTTTAATTATTGCTATATCAAGTTTCAGGTTATTATAAATATGAAAACTTTAGGTTATTATATAGTGATTCGGGCACATCCAATAAAAATACAAATTTAGAGGTTAAGAATTGTTTTGGTCATTTTTATCACAACTTTTTGGCAAAACTCCATATATTTATTCTGTAAATCTGACATGATATTTCATCATTTCAAATGGTAAATGGTTTCTTCTCAGAAAAACTGTTTGAAAATAAACACTAAACTTCCTTATACTAACTAAACTTCACATAGTTAAAAAAAAAAAGTACTATGTCGTCTTCTCATGTCATTTAATAAATAGGGAGCAACCGTATTAAATAATATCAATTAATATTGTCTTACGTTGTATTAATTTGGTTACTTAAAACTTCAATACTTAAAAATAATCCATTGAGTACAAAATAATGTTTTCTAATGAAAAAAGGGGAAAAAGGGGAAGATTTTCGAGGATAGGGGAAAAAAGGGTGATTTATAAAAAAAGGGGGAATTCCTCTAAAAAAAGTGAAGACTGTGCACCCTGTTTAAGGGATATAAAGTCTGGAAAAATGGAAAAAACTTACTTCATCGACAAAGAAGGTGAGAGAGAAACAAGGTATTCAGTCAAGCGTTTTTCTTTGACTGCATCCTGCAAATGTTGCTGAAGATTATTACTCCAGACATCAAATTCCAAGCTGTGGTTATATTGTCCTAGCGAATGCAGAACTGACTCTAAAAAAAAGATAATAATCTTTAATATAAAAAAACTAGAATGTAAAGGATTGGAAGAAGTGGAAAAAAAAGAATATGCAGTACAAGTTGAGGGAAATAGCAAAATATGAAAAGAAGAAGGGAAGAAGAAATTGGGTTACGTATAGGAAAATAGAGATGGGAGGTACATGGTGGGATTAAGACAATGAGAGGGAAGAAGTATTAGTCAAATGTAAGAGGAGGCGGATAAATGTGTGAGAAAGGCACAGAAGGGATGGAAATAGAAGAGTAGAAGAGAAAAAGTGATGAGAAATGAAAGAAGGGGAGAATAGAGGATATGTAGCCGGCTTAGGAAGAGAAGATACCAAGTTTATCAAGAAATTGGGACAGTAGAGCGCCATGATGATGAAGGAGACATGACTAGATGAAAGCGGGTGGGAGACTTAAGGAAAGATTTGATAGGGGAAAAAATATATGAGCCGGCATAGAAGAGAAAGGAAGAGGATTTATCTCCGTTCTTCATAAACAGAAGAACGGAGAGGAAAAGAAAGGGAGAGAAAGGGTAAATCTCTTCTACGTGTTTCAAAAAAGAAGTAGGGAATGGAGAGGTTAGGCAATGACTAAATATATTAAAGAAGTTATGATGGTTCATCTTACACTAGAGATAAGGAAGAAACTTGGCACATCCACCACAAAATGTGACATAAGAGATAGTGAAACGAAAAACAGCCAAAGAAAATTAGAACGAAAAATGAGCAGGAAACGGTATTTGGTCAGGACAGGGAAAAGACTAATTTAAGGGAATGAAAAAGATGGTAAAGATGGGAGAGAATCAAAGGTTTGAGGAGGAGGCAGAGAAGGCTTGAGTGATAAAAAACTATGGAAAGTAGTAAATATAGAAAGGAAAGTGTAATAACGGGAGGATAAAAAAAGGAAGGAAAGAGAACGGAGAAGAGGATAACACATATGGAGAAAAGGGACAGTAGTACCAATAATGAAGAAAGAGAAATAAGGAGTTAAAGGTAATAGGGACGTAAAGTTGATGCCAAAAATATATAAGATATATGTGGCAATAGTACCAGAGAGGTTTAAGAAAGAAACAAAGGACAAATAAGAGAACTGAGCTAACAGGATTTGAGAAAGGTATGGGAGTGATAAATAATAATAATGCCCTAAATTATTTGTCTCAATGGACAGGGAAGAGAAAGATGAAGCTATGGAGAAAAATGGGATAAGAGAAGGTTTAAACAAAAGATAGAGATGGACAAGAACAGCTAGACGAAAATTGCGGAATGCAGTAAAAGAAGCAGTGTATTGGGAGAAGGATGGGAAGAGAAAATATAGAGTGTAGGAGTGGGTAGAGGAGACACAGGAGCATTTATGAATGGTTGTATGAGAGAGGAAGAGAGGAAAGAATTGCAAAAGGGAATGTTAAGAAAAATTTTGTGAAGAAGGAACTGGAAGAAGTGTGTGGGAGTGTGTAGCTGAAATTGTACAGTAAAATTGAGTGAATATATAAGGAGAAAGAAGAAATATTAATTTCAAAAATGGAAGAACTAAAATTCAAATATAAGAAATATATCTCCTAAATCCTTACTTTCTCCTTCGATAATTTTCAAAACGCTTTCCTTGCCACCAAAAATAGAAGGCACAAGTTCCTCTTCTGTATTTTCCTTCTTCTCTTCATCAGTATCTTTAACTTCTTCTATCTCAGTATCATTTTCTACTTTAACAGTTTTTAAAAGTGTCTTAACAGAAGCGAGGATAGCAGCTTTATTATTTAAAGCCTTATTGTAAACTGGGAAGTATGTAAGTTTTTTCTTCAGATCCTTCTTCGAAGCATTTTTCTTCTCATGAATCGAATTTTGAGAATCACTCTGTTTCATTTTTGAAGCTTCCTCTTCACCTTCTACTTTCGAAGATTTTTCGACCTGGTGTTTCTTCTTTTTAGTCCTCACTTTTTTTGAAATGGTTGGCATGACAGCTCCGTGGTCAGAAAGCTTCCAAATTTTCACGGTAAAATCTGCCGATCCAGTTAAAATGAAATCTGGATCTAAAGGACTCCACATGCAACAGAAAACTGGACCTGAATGTCCGGCATATGTTCCCATTAATTCCTGAGACTCCACTTTCCATATCTGGAAAAAAGAAAAATTGAAAGAATAATTACATACATGAAAACAGGGTGTTAAGCGACCTTTCAAACCTGTAATTCTCTTTGAATTTTTCATGATAATCTTCAAATTTGAATATTTTTTCATTATTTGATTGTATAACATTCACAGTAAAGTGCATGAGTAATTTTATTCTTTTAGTCTACTGTGAAGAAAATTCTTGTTCGGATCACTAAAGAGCTAAATTATTTACCACAAATTCACAGTCCACCCCCTAGTCTTCACTTTTCTCGTTTTTCTACTCACATGAGAACTGAATTATTATTAGAATCCAAAAAGAAGATCTAACTACTCTTGCTTAGAGGTTCATTATGTTTTGTTAAAATGTCTACTATTATCATCCTGATTGAGAACTAATCTTTTTTGGCAAAAAATTTAATTATTTCATTGAAAATTCATCTGCCTTGTACATAAATCATCTTTTTGGTTTGAAAATCGAACACTTCGCATTAAATTTTTATCCTCATTGACTGAGAAATCATATTGGTTGGAAACTGAATTTCTTTCGTTGTAAATTCGTCGTTTTAGATTTTGGTACAGATTCGATCATTTTTTGGTGGAAATTAAAATGTCTGGTCGACACTTTGTTGTAAAGTCGATTTGTATAGATTAAAATCATTTTTCCCATAAAAATTCAAGTATTCGGTTGTGAATTAATGCCTTTTGTTGAAAATTTGTCATCTTCACTAGAAAATAAATTTTTCATAGTTAAAAATTCACTTTTCTTGAAAAATTTTTCCTCATGGGAAAAAATTCAACTATTCGGTTACAAATTCACCTGCTTTTACAAAAATCATCTTTAAAGCTCAAAATTCGAAAATTTTTGATGAAATTTCGGTATAGATTCAATCATTTCACGTTAGAAATCCAAGTATCTGGTTAACAATTTAACTATTTTGTTGAAAATGGTTTTTTTTCCTAAACTTAAAATTAATTTTTCTGATTGAAAATTAAACTATTCCTTTTTTAAAGAAAATTAATTATTTTTAGTTCATAATTCATACTTTTCCAGTAAAAAGTTCATCTGTTTTTGGTTGAAAATTGAATTATTTTTTTCAAAATTTATCTTTTTGGTAAAAATCATTCTTTTTGGAGATAAATGTAACTTTTCCGTCAAAAATTTATAATTAAAAAACAAATTTCCGTTTTGAAAAGGATTTTATTATTCTTGGTTAGGATTTCAACTACTTGATTGAAAGTTGAACTACTTTGTTAAAAACATTAAAATTCTTTTTTTTTCTATTGAAAATTCAACTGCTTGATTGAAAATGTATCCAGCTCGTTGAAAATTGATTTAAAAGAAAAATATTCTCGCTTCCGTTAAACATTCTCATCTTTCTGGTTAAAAATGTACCTTTCTGGTTTCAAATTCGATTTCTTTGTTGAAAATTTAACATTTTTGTTACATCGTCATCTATTTTTTGTTGGAAATTTGATTGTTTTATTGAAAATTTGGCTTTTTGGAATAAAATTAAACTGTTTCGGGAGAATAATAATTTTTTTGGGTAAAAATATCAACTATTACATTTAACTTTGAAAAGTGAACTGCTCAGTTAGAGATTCGCCCATCTGAGTTGAAAATTCAACTATTTGTTGAAAGTAAAAGTTGCTGGAAATTCTACTTTTTGGTAGAAAAATTAATTTCTTTGGATGAATATTCATCTTCTTGTTTGGAAATTCAACTTTTTGATCACAAATGTGTTTTTTTTTTGTTAAGAAGTAATTCTCGTTTTTTTGAAAATTCAGAATAAAATTCAAAATAATCTTTTGCTCGGAATTCTTCTTTCTGGGTAGAAAAATTAAAGTTATTTGATGAAAATCAATTTTTTCGGTTAAAAATATATCGATCTGGTTATAAATTTAATTATTTTGTTAAAAATTCAACATGAAAATAAACTGTTTTGATTGAATATAATTATTTTTTGGTTGAAATATCAACTATTACATGTAACCTCGAAAAGTCATCCTTTTTGATTGAGAATTCAAGTTTGACCATTTTTAGTTGAAAACTGAACTGTTTGGTTGGAAAATAATGTATTTCGTTGAAAACTCGTTATTTCTTAGTGCAAGATATTACCTACTATGGTTCGATATTTAATTATTTTGTAAAAAATAATAATAATATATTAAATAATAAAATGATATTTTGTAAAATAATAATCTTTGGTAGAAAATCGACCCTTTTGGATAAAAATGTAACTTTTAGGTCGAAAATTAATGCGTTTCGTTGAAAATTTCAGTTTTCTGGAAGAAATGTCATCATTTTTGGCTAGAAATTTAACCACTAGGTTGGAAGTTAACTTCTTTGTCAAAATTATTATTATTTTTGATCTTGTTGGAAATTAACTTTTTCAACAGGGAAATTCAATTCTTCCATTTTTTATTGAAAATATATCATTTTGTGTTTAATTAGGTTTGAAATTGATGAATTTTGTTTAAGTCTTACTTTTGTAGAAGATTAGTCTGTTTTCGTTGGAAATTCAAATATTTTGTTGATAATTCGTCTTTTTTTATTGCATTCAACTGTTTTTGATTTAAAATCAAAATATATTTTTGTCGAAATATTAACATTTACATTTTTCGTCGAGAATTCACATTTTTTGAATGAATATTCAACTGCTTGGTTCAAAATTAGACTACTCAGTTGAAAATTAGTTTTCTTTTTGTTGAAAAACAATTTTTTTTTAAATCAAAGTTTAGTTGTTGAAAATTATCCTTCCGTGGTGGGGAGTTAATTTTGTTGGATTGGAATTCATCTTTTTGGTTTAAAATTCAATTATTTTTCAAAAATCCTACCATTTCGTTAAAAAGGCCATAATTTCTGTTGGAAATTTGCCTAGGTGAAATAAAAAAAAAACTGTTTTGATAGGATAAAGTATTTAATGGTTAAAATGTCAACTATCACAATTCACTTCGAAAACTGATTTATTTGTTTGAAAATTCAACTATTTATTTGAAAAATGTATTTATTTTATTGAAGTCATCCTTGTTGGTTATAAAGTTCAACTGCTTTGTTGGAGACTCGTCTTTCCTGGTTAAAAATTTAAGTATTCTTGTAAAAATACAACTATTTGGTTAAAAATAAACTGCTGCTGAAAACTCTCCTTTTTTGGTAGGAAAATGAATTTTATTAGACAGAAATTCATCTATTGGTTGAAAATGCAACTATCTTTTCAAAACTCGTCTTTTTGAATTAAAAGTTCGACAATTCGATTGAAACTTTCTATCTTCCTCAACTTAAATTTTTTTGGGGTCGAAATGTAACTGTTTCATTCAGTTTTATTTGAAAGAATTTATTTCCATACTTTCGTAGAGAATATTTTTATTTCCCTATCCTATTTTGAGAAGATTCCCACAGATTTTTGATATTTCAATGAATTATAAAGAGATTTTTAAAATTTCAGACGTGAAATTCAAAGATCTCAAGTGATATTTATAGGATTTTGAAGATTTTTATCAATTTCAAGGATTTAAACAAGTTTCACGGAAACTTGTTTAGAGATATAGGGATAGATATAGATATATAGGGATTCATAGAATGTCAAGGAATTTTTGGAACGGTTAATGGACTCTCCCTTATTCAATGTAGAAAAAGGCCACCTGGAAAAAACTCAATTTTTCAACCTGGAAAACCTACAAAAGACCTCCAAATTTTATATTCAAGAATCGCTAGAACTCTGAAAAAAGAAATTAACTTGTAAATAAACTCAACATACTTGAACAGTATTATCGTAACTTCCAGAAACCAAAAAACCACTTTGGTGCGGACTCCAGGCAAGAGAGACGACCCTTTCCACATGTCCAGATAAAGTAGCGACCGTCCTGTAAAAAGCAGCAGGTTCTTTCGCTTCTCCATCTTCAACATTTGGGACAACTTCTCCATTTTCCTTAGTTTCGGGTATCGATTTCAAATCACATATATCGAAAACGGTTATTACCGCACTATTAAAAGCGACTGCTAAATAATTTTGTAAAGGTGACATCGACAAGTCAGTCGCTGTACTTTCTGGATGCCAGGCTAAACAGTGAACAGCAGTCCTTAAGGGATTGTAAATCGAACCCTCGAGTTCCTTCAAATTTCGATCGAAGAAGGAAATTTTCCCGTGTTCGAAACCCACAGCCATGTATGAGTAATCCGGCTTCCAGGAAAACTCAGTGCACTCTTTCTTAATCACTGATTTTGGTTCTGGAAAAAAAATTTAAATAAAATTTTCGTTATGGAAAATGATAATACATTAGGAACTTCCATAAACTCAGTTGCCAATTCGGGGGTTTACTGAGGTAAAGTTTAATAGGTTTTTTGGGAGGATTCTTAAAAAAATGTACGAACTTTGCGAAGCATGTCTCTGAAACGGTACAGTTTAATGATAACTTGATTGCTTGAAAATCACTATTATATTCTAGACTTCACGCCCTTTCCCATATTTAACGTATAGTGAATGAATAGAACGCAATAAGAAAATTTGGTTCGAATCCATCTCGTTTGGCCCAAAATTCCACTATTTTTTTGGAACAACAACTATTGAAAGTTGAACTAATTTGTAATAAATTAATTTTGTTTGTTAGAGACTCATCTCTTCAATTGAAAAGTTAACTATATTTCTTTATAGAAAATTCATGCCTGAAATGGTCTTTGTCCGAAAAATAACTTTCTCCATACAGTTGAGTTCAACGCTATAGCTAGAATAACCATTACCAGATAATATTCTTGTGTATTTTTAAACCAGTTAAGAACTATAATTCGGATTTGGAACAGATAATTTTGGTCAAAGAATTTTATCTTCGAATTCGAACAGAATTTTTTAAAATTTTCTTCTTCTACATCATAATATACATTATTTTCAGAAATTGCCGCCTTATATAAAAAGTGCTCTATTTGAAATGAAATAACAATTCTATGCGAGATTTTCCCTTCAAATAATTTTTTACGGGGTTGATTTCGTAATTTCCCGTTTCAAAATGAGAATTCAAATAGGTTTAAAAAATTTCCCATCCCATGGCAAAAATGGACTTTTCCACGACAAAATTATAAATCTTGAAGGAAATTTTCTCTTCCAAAGTCAAAAAATATAATCTTACAGAAATTTGTTTATATTCAATTTATTCATTCTTTGTTTAAACTCAGAACTATAATTATTTCGAAAAATTCTTCGTCCCAATACAGGATAACGTTTATTCGCAAAATTTTCTATTATATTTCAGAAATATAGTAACTCCCCCTTCTCCAAGATTTGGAACAGGGAAGTTTTATATTGTGACGAATTTTGACTTGGTACAGCAATTTTTTAAAATAATCTTCTTCTAAATCAGGATATAAAATCCTTTTCAAATATTCTCTCTTCTGAATAAAATTAGTCAAGATAATAATAAAAACTCTTTAGGGAAATTTCCTATCTTGAGTTTTTTAATATACTTTAATAATTCACTATCTCACCTCAGAATCAGAGTATAGAAATATAGGAAACCACTTCTGGTTTGCATATCAAGTACATTCGAGAAAAACATCCGGATCTTTTGGGAAATTTACGCTCAATTAGAAGCATTTATTAATAATTCTAAGTCTTTCATGAGAGTCTTAAGGTTTATGAGCTTCATAGTGGATCGAAACTGGTTTCATCTCTAAAATTGAAAAAAACCTAATTTTTTCGATTACTAGCATATCCTAAAAAGGTAACTTTATACAGACAATATATCTAATGGATTTTCTAGCTGTGCTAAAAAGTCCAAACTGTGAGGATAATATTTCGATTATCATAAATGTTCATTTTTAGTTGTGAAGAAATTAAAAAGTAGGAATCATTCTGAGCAAAACAAAAGGATTTTGTTTAATCTGTTCGAATATAAGGTTATTAAATAACAAAATAATAAATATACGATCAAACAGGATTAGAGATGAAAAATTACAAAGAGTTAACAGTGTTTATGTGAATAATGGACTTTCAAGATAGGGCATGTAATCACACTCTATGTTTTATAATTAATTGGTAAAAAAATACACTCATTTTCATGATTAGAATGCTTTCTAGTTTTAATTTCTTCGAAAATATGAATCGGAACTCACGATGATAAATAAAATTTTAACACTGAATTGGAATATCACAAAATTTTGCAAAAAATAATATGAGATTTTGCGAAAATATTGCTATAAAATCTATTTTTCAGCAAATGATTACCTGTTCATTGTGTGTATTTTCTGTAATGGATTTTTATGGTTTGAAAATAATTGGAATCCATCTTCGTTTCAACTAAGTACTTGGAACATTAAGCAAAACAGATCAAATTTTAATCAAAAAGTTGATTTCTCAACCGAGAATGATTATTTTCCAACAAACTAGTTGAATTCGTAACTTAAAAAGCGGAATTTTGAACAAAACAGTTAAATTTTCAACAAAAAAGGATAACTTCCAACAAATCGTTGAATTTTGAACCAAATAATCCAATTTATACCCAAATAGTTCAATTAAAAAAAAAAGAATTTTCAATCAGTTAAATTAATTTTCTACCAAAAACGACGGATAAAAAAACATGAGTTTCGTACCAAATATTCTAATTTTTAACAAAAAAAAAATTAATTTCTTTTTCGTTTTTCCTTACATAAAAAAATCACATTTCTTAGTTAAAAATACGACTGTTTGGAGAAAAATAATTCTTTATTAGTTGAGGATTCATCAATTTTGTTGAAATTCTTTTTTCTTCGTTAATATCAACTTTCATTGAGAATTCATCGTTTGAAATGAAAATTTAACTGCTCGGTTGAAAATTGATTGAGAATAGAAAATATTGAGATTTTTGACCAGGTTAAAATCAGTAGAGAAAGATGTAATTTCTTTTTACTATTTAGTAACACATTAATGTTTTCCAAAGAAAACTAATTATTTGGTTCGATACAATATTTAACTATTCAGGTAAAAATTTATCTTTCTTAGTTGAAAGTTGAAAAATATTTTGCTGAAAATTTATCTTCTCATCTGAATATCTGAATATCCAATTATTCCATCCTTGGTAAAAAATTTACCCTCCATAAGTTGAAAACTCATGTATTTCGTAAAAAATTTTTCTTATTCGGTAAAAAATCAATATTTTTCGTTGAAAAATTGATATTTTTGGTTAAGGATTCAACAATCCTTGGTTTGAAGATAGCCTTCCTCGTTAAAAATTCAGCTCTTCTGATTCAATATCCAAGTTCTATTTTATAAAACATTCGGCTCTTTAGCTTCAAGACTCGAATTTTTTTTTTTGGAAAACTCGTCTTTTTGGTTAGAACAACTGATCTTTTTCTTAAAAAAATCATCTATTTGGTTTAGGATTTAAATATTTGCCTAGAAATTCGTCCTTTTTGGTTTCATGCAACTATTTGAAAAATTCGTTTTTCTTTTCTTGCTACTGAAAACGTATTTTGGTTCAAAATTTGACCTTTTGGATTGAAAATTTATCTTGAGTTATGAGGAATTCAACTGCCTTCTAGGAAATTCGTTTTGTTGACTTGGAAAATAAACTGTTTTGTCAAAAGTCACAATTTTTTTCCACATTCATTTTCTCGATAGAAAATTCTTTTTTTTTTTTGTTGAAATTTGAAATATTCAGTTACAAATTTGTTTTTTATTTTCGAATGAAAACTTTTCGTCCTTAGTTGAAAATCCAACTATTTGATGAAAATTCCCCTTTTGGTAGAAGGTTAATCTTTTCGGTTGAAAATTCATCTTTTCAAGTCCAACATTCAGCTCATTGGTCGAAAAATCAACTATTTTGTTGGAAGCCGAATCATTCTGTAGAGGGAAGATAACTGTCTAGTTCAAACTCCGTCTTTTTGGATCGAAAATTAACCTTTTATGGTAAGAAACTATTTTCAATTAACTATTTTGTTAAAAATTCATCTGTTTGTTCTATTCACATAAAATAAAATTGATATTTCCAAATAAAAATTAATTTTTTCTGGTTGAAAATTCAGTTATTCGGACAATAATCGGCTTTTTGTTTGAAATTGTTTTCTTTTTGTATTGTTGAAAATTCGTCTTTTGTTCAGAAGTTGTAATTTTGGATTGAAAATTCATTTTTTAGGGTGAAGAAGTCATCTTTGATAGTTGGAAAGTTATATTTCTTGTCCAAAAAAACCTTTTGATTGAAAACTCAACTTTTTGGGTTAAAAATGCAACTGCGCTCTGAAAAACTAGCTTTGTTGGCTAGAAAATTAAAATAATCGGTCAAAAGTTCAGAAAAAAGTTCCAACTGTCTGGCAAATAATTACTTTGGTTGAAAAACTTTTTTACATTCTCATCATTTATGATTGAGAAAGTATTAGAATCGTCTGAAATTTCATATTTCGAATTTTCAACGGATCTCCACGTTTCGAGACCCCCTGAAGCCGAAAATCAAGTTTTGGCGATGGTGTCTGTCTGT
>WSXT02054241.1:0-27432 GCA_011762715.2 Neuroterus valhalla
AGAATGTATTCGTTAAAGCCGGAGAAGCTTTAACAAAAGAGAATTTATGCTCATCAAATTGAAGTAGTCGACATTTCACTTTTGAGTTTCACAAGCTCTATGTATACAACTGTAAGGAGGTACAAAGGCCGAGCGCGTAGCGCGAGGTTAGATTGCCATCGAGCGCGAAGCGCGAGACCGGAAAGACGCACGCCGTAGGCGCGCTCAAACTTGTGAGCGAAGCGAGCCGCGCAAAGCGCGCGATGAGAATGTGCCCGCGCGGCGGGCAGATTTTTTTGTATAAGAATGATGCTTGATATGCGTTAAGAGTACAATGCACATTCCAATCGAAGTTACATCTCAATTTTTCCTTCCCATCTTTTTTTGCAGCTGCTTTCGTGACGCGTTAGGTTGATGGAAGAAAGAAGAGGAAGGAGAAGCTATGGATTCAATTAAGGGAGGTGATTTTACTGGAGTTAATGCAGGAAAGAAGACAATATGTGAATCCAATCATAATAAGATATTCTCATAGAGTGCATGGAAGAAAAGGGAGGTGTGAATTTAAAAATAGAGAATTTCGATTCGGTAACAGGAGAAAGGGGAAAATAAGAATTATAAGAATAAAGGATTGGACTGGAAGGTATTCTAAAACGAGAAAAGTCTTGAGAAACAAAGGGGTCGGAAGAGGTAGAAAATAGTGGTTATGTGAATATAAATGAAAAGATGGAGAAAATAACAGAAGAGATAGAAGAGTTGGTACAGGGAAAAAAAGAAGGTGTGAAATCATTCATAGGAGGAAATTTTAATTGAGTTGATGGGTTACAAAGGACAAGGTGCGAAATTTATTTATTAGAGTATTGAAAAGAATGAATGGAAGAAGAAGAAGGAGAAGGTATAAATACAATAATATGGAGAGATTTCAAAAAAGTAAATAAGGAGGAAAGAAAGAGGTGTCAATTTAATCATTGAAGGAGATTTCAATGCAAGTACATAAGAAAGAGAAGGAGAAGAAGGAAGTGAAACTAGGAAGAGCTATGAAATTGGAATAGTTTGAAGGAAACGAAGGGAGGATTCATGGCAGGAAGGATAATGGAAAGAGAGAGGGAGTCAAAAATATTGGGAGTATATGTAAATAAAAATGAGGAAAAAGAGGAAGAAGAAGGCATGAATTCAATTAGTGGAGGTTATTTCAGTGGAGTTGATGAAGGGAAGAAGACAATCTGTAAATCCAATCATGCGAAGATATTCTTATAGAGTTCATGGAAGAAAAGCGAAGAGGTGTGAAGTCAATAATGAAAGATTATAATTCAGTAACAGGAGAAAGGGGAAGAGAAGGAGTATAAGATGAAGGGGTTGGACTGGAAGATACTCTTAAACGAGAAAAATCTAGGAAAATATAGGGAAGGATTGATTGCAGAAGAAATAGTAATGGGACAGAAGAGGTACAAAATAGTGGTTATGTAAATATAACTTGAGAGATGGAGAAAATAAGAGAGGAGTTAGAGGAGTTGGTGCAGGGAAGAGAAGAAGGTATGAAATCATTTATAGGAGGGAATTTTAATTGAGTTGATGGGGTACAAAGAACAAGGTGAAAAATTCATTTATTAGAGCATTTAAAGGGGTTAATGGAAGAAGAAGGAGTAGTTATGAATTCAAACGTAGGAGAAGATTTCCACAGAGTTGATAAGAGGAAAAAAAGGGTTGAGTGAAGGGAAAAATATAAATGCAAATGAATTCATAGTACAAGAGTTTTGTGGATTTGATCCAAGCAAGGAAGAAGGAGCAAATTCAATGATAGTAGAAGATTCCAATGAAGATGATGAAAGATATGGAGAAGATGTGAATATAATCAGTGGAGGAGATTTTACTAGAGTTGATGGAGGGGAAAAGGTTAGATGGAGATCCAGTAATAAAAAGAAATCTCAACAGAGTTAATGGAAGGAAAAGAGGGAGGTTTGAATTCATCCTTACAAGGAGATTTTATTATAATTATTGAAAGAGAAAAAAAAGATAGTCTGAATTTAATCATAGAAGAAGATTTTAATGCAAGGACATGAATATGTGAATTCAATCAAAGGGGAAGATTTCACTATTGATGAAGGGAAAAAAGGAGGTGCGCAATTATTTATAGGAGGAAATAGGGGAGATTCCAATAGAGTTAATAAGGAGGAAAGAAAGAGGTGTCAATTAATTATATAAGGAGATTTCAAAGCAAGTATAAAAGAAAGGGAAGGAGAAGAAGGAAGTGGAACTAGGAAGAACTCTGAAACTGGAATAGTTTGAAGGAAACGAAGGGAGGTTTGATGCCAGGAAAGATAATGGAATGAGAGAGGTAGTGAATAATATTAGGAGTATATGTAAATGAAAGTATGGAAGAAGAGGATGAAGGAGCCATGAATTTAATTATGGAAGGTGATACCACTGAAATTGAAGGGAAGAAGATAATATGTATATCCAATTATGAGAAGATATTCTTATAAAGTTCATGACAGAAAAATGAGAAGTGGTGAACTCAATAATGGGAAATTTCAATTCAGTAAGAGAAGAAAAGGGAAGAGAAGAATTATAAGAAGATCGGATTGGACTAGGATATACTCTGAAACGAGAAAAATCTTGAAAATCAAAAGGAAGGATTGTTGGCAGAAGAAATCAAAATGGGGAAGAAGAGGTGGAAAATAGTAGTGATGGTTATATGAATGAAGAGATAAGGAACATAACAGAGGAGTTGGTGGAGTTGATGCAGGGAAAAGAAGGAGGTATGAAATCATTTATAGGAGACAATTTTATTTGAGTTGAAGGGGTACAAAGGATAAGGTGAAAATTCATTTGTTAGAGTATGCAAAAGAGTAAATGGAAGAAGAAAAAGAAGTAGTAGTAGGTGTGAATTCAAACATAGGAAATTTTAATAGATTTGATGAGAGAAAAAAAAGGTAGCGTGAATTCATTCATTTAAGGAGTTTGATAGGTCTAATGGAAGAAACAGAATAAGGTATAAATACAATAATATGCAGAGATTTCAAAAGAATAAATAAGAAGGAAAGAAAGAGGTGTCAATTTGATTATAGAAGGAATTTCAATGCAAGTATAGAAGAAAGGGAAGGAGAAGAAGGAAGTAGAACTAGGAAGAACTCTGAAACTGGAATAGTTTGAAGAAATCGAAGGGGAGAATAATGTCAAAAAAGATGATGGAATGAGAGAGGGAGTGAATGATACTACGAGTATATGTAAATAAAAATGTGGAAAAAGAGGAAGAAGAAGGCATGAATTCAATTACGGATGGTGATTTCACTGAAGTTGAAGGGAGAAAGATAATATGTAAATCCAATCATGAGAAGATATTCTTTTAGAGATCATAGGAGAAAAGGGAGAAGGAGTGAACTCAATAATGTGAAATTTCATTTCAGTAAGAGGAGAAAAGGGAACAGAAGAATTATAAGAAGATCGGATTGGACTAGGATATACTCTGAAACGAGAAAAATCTTGAAAATCAAAAGGAAGGATTGTTGGCAGAAGAAATGAAAATGGGAGAGGAGAGGTGGAAAATAGTGGTTATGTCAATACAAATAAAGAGATGGAAAAATTAGGAGAGGAGTTAGGGGAGTTGAAGCAGAGAAAAGAAGAAGGTTTGAAATCATTCATAGGAGGAAATTTCAATGGAGTTGATGAGGTACAAAAAACAATGTGAAAAAAATCATATATTGAAGTATTCGAAGGATTATATGGGAAAAGAAGAAGAAGAAGTAGGTTTAAATTCAAACAAAGGAGGAGATTTAAATAGAGTTGATGAGAGAAAAAGAAGGTCGCGTAAGTTCATTCATATAGTGAGTTTAATAAGGCCAATGGAAGATACAAAAGAAGGTGTAAATACAATAATATGGGGATATTTAAATAGAGTGAATAAGGGGAAACGAAAGAGGTGTCAATTTAATCACGCAAAGAGATTTTAATGCAAGTACAAAAGAAAGGGGAGGAGATGAAGATAGTAGAACTCGGAAAAACTCTGGAACAGGAATTGTTTGAAGAAACAGAACTACGGATTAAAGGCTGAAGAGATAATGAAAGGAGAGAAGAAGTGAAAAAATAGTGTGGTAATATGTAAACATAGATATAGAATAAACAAAGGAGTTGTGAGGGTTGATTGGAGGAAAAGGAAAAGGTGCAAATTAACTCATAGTAGGAGACTTTTATGTAGTTGATTGAAGCAAGAAATAAGGAGCAAATTTAATCATAGCGGAAGATTACAATGGAGACGATAGATGATAAAGAAGATGTGGATATAGGCGTAGGGGGAGATTCAACTGAAGTTGATGAAGCGGAAAAGGTTGGTTGTAGATCCAGTGATAAGGAGAAATGGTGACAGAGTGAATAGAAAGAAAAGGGAAAGGTGCGAATTCAATAATAGTGAGAGATTTCAATCCAAGAACAGCAGAATGGGTAAGAGAAGGAATTAAAAGGAGAAGAAAATTGGTCTAGGAAGCATTAAAAAATGAGAGAAGCTTGGAGAAACAGAAGGAAGGACTAATGGTAGAAGAGATAATGATGGAAGAGGAGAGATGGCGAATAGTGGCTATGTTTATGTGAATGGAGAGATAGAGAAAATAACATCGGAGTAAAAGGGAGTTGGTGCAGGAAAAAGGAGAAGGTATGAATTCATTCATACATGTATTGTGAATTTAATCATAGAAAGAGATTTCAATGCAAGTACAGGAGAAAGGAGAGGATAAGAAGGGAATCGGACTGGGGGAAATCCTAAGGCAGAGATGGTTTGAATGAACAAAAGGAAGGAATAATAAAGGGAGAAATGATAAGAGGAGAGAAGGAGTGAAAAATAGTAGGGGTATATGTAAATGAAGATATGGGAAAAACAGAGGAGTTAAAAGAGTTGATGAAAAAAAAGAAGAAGGTTTCAAATAAATAATAAGATGAGATTTCAATAGAGACGATTGAAGGGAAAATAGAATGTGTTAATATAAACAAAGGAAAAGATTTTACTGAAGTTGATGAGAGGCAAAAAGGAGGTGTGAATTCAATCATGGAAAGAAATTTCGATGCAAGGAAAAAGGGGACTTGATGGGCGAAAAAGTTAAAGGTTTTGATTCAATTGTATAAGGAGATGTTGATAGAGATGAAGGTAGGAAAAACAGAAGATGTTAATATAATCATTGGAGGAGATTTGACCGAAGTCGATAGAGGGAAATAGACAAGATGTGAATCAAATAGGTCCATATCATGTCACATGTTCGAAGTCTCATCTGCGGCAAGTCTCAACTGCAGCAAGTGAAAATATGTTTCGAGGATTTGATTCGTTGAATCGATCGGTGCAGCAGATTTCTTGGTTTGTGTATGGTAAACAGAAAGCAGTTGTCTGGATAACAAGAGGTCTGTGGTTTGAATCCCAGCAGAGAGAAAAAGTCGATCCTCTTTCTACAGAAAAATCTATCTACTTTCTTGATTAAATTAATTTCCATATTGTCTTAAGGACGTAAAAATATGTTTCGAGGATTTAGGTATTTGAATTGGCGCAGTGGATTTTTGGTTTGCGTACAGTAAACTAAGTTTTCTGTTATAGCTGGTCCAGGTAACAAAAATGAGAATCTAAGAAAAATTCTGTGAAAAAAATTCCATCATTGATATTTGAACTGTTGTATTCTGTAGAGTACAATACTGTGCATTTGTTTCAGATGACAAAGGAAGCAGAATGCTACATATTCAGGTCAAGTTTCAGTGTCATTGTCACCTATTCCGGTCTAGGTATTCTACCATAGTCCAGACCATGCCATATCTGTCCCAGATCTGGAAAACTAACCTGGGCCCAATCGCTGATGAAACACATGGCCCGGTAAGAGCCCGATCGGTACCCAACTTGGCTCATTTTATAGAGACTTGACCTAATCATAGGCAAAAAAAAGTGCCTCAACTAGTAATAATATAAAAAACGATATTTATTTGTGAAGTTAGAAATTGAAAAGAAATCTTGAATAAATCTACGTTGACTTTTGAAACCTGACCAGTATCTAAATCTCAAAAAATCATGGATACCGAGTTTCGAAAAGATTGAATGACTTTTACCAAAATCCGTCCGTCATATTGTATCCACCATTTTGAATTTTCAAGATCTGAACTGAGTATCGCAATCAGTGACCTCCAGACGTACGAATACCAATAATTATAAACCTGCGATAACCTCTTCATATTTTGGGCAGCTTTTTAGATTTTCCGACCAAGGATGTGCCACAGCTGAAGTCGATTTTGTCTTCGACAAACTTCGGAAATGTCCTTGATCACGTCATGCGTAATATCATTTACATGTGAGAAACAAGAATACTCCAGAAGTTTAGAACAAACTCGAACCATTACAGCTGCGCAAGATTTCAATGTCGGTAACATGTTGGTAACAGAAATCGTGGATAAGGACCCACATTTGCCATCTGCTGGTATTATCCAAGAATTTGTTATTATTTTTTTGTTCATAAGGGTCTTTTTCAACCCCCAAGGGCGGATTTTCAACCAAATCGTCGTATTTCGGAACAAAAAGTATTAGTATTCAACCAAGAATGTTTTCATCTCCAAAACAGTTAAATTTTTGGAAAGATCGAGTTTGAAAAAATAGTCGGATTTTTGCACTAAGCATCCTCGCACGTGCCCAACTGTGCAACTGTGCAACTGTGCATGTGCCAACTATGCCCGCCTACTACATAATGTCTCCTGAACCTCTTTTCGCAAGTTCGAAAATTCGACTTGGACAAATATGCACGCGCACAGTTTTCTAAGTGTCCGAATGCCAACAATGCATGTGCACAACCGTGCACGTGCACAGTTTTCTCAGTTAAACTTCCGAACTTGGAAAAAGAGGTTCAGAATACATCATGTAGTAGGCGGGCACAGTCGGCACTTGGATAACAGTGCACGTGCACAAATTGCACTTGGACAATTATGCACATGCCCGAATTGCACTTGGACAACTGTGCACGTCTACTACATAATGTCTTCTGACCTTCTTTCCCCGGTTTCTAAAATTAGGCTCAGACAACTGTGTACGAGTACAGTTGCACAAGTTCCCAAGTGCAATTTGAGCATGTGAACAGTTGTCGAAGTGGAATTTAGGCACTTGCACAGTTGTCCAAGTGCAATTTGTGCACGTGCACAGTTGTCCAAGTGCAATTTTTGCATGTGAACAGTAGTCCAAGTGGAATTCAGGCACTTGCACAGTTGTCTAAGTGCAATTTGTGTACGTGCACAGTTGTCCAAGTGCAATTTGTGCACGTGCACAGCTGTCCAAGTGCCGACTGTGTTCGTCCACTACATAATGTCTCCTGAACCTTTTTGCCGAAGTTCAGAAATTCAACTTAGACCATTGTGCACGTGCACAGTTTTCTAAGTGCCCGATTGCCAACAATGCATATGCACAATCGTCCAAGTGCTAACTGAGCACGTCTACTACATAATGTCTTCTGAACCTCTTTTCTCAGGTTCAAAAATAGAACTTGGGAAACTGTGCACGTATACAGTTTCCCAAGCGTCCAAGTGCTAACTGCGCACGTGCACAGTTGTCCAAGTGCAATTTTTGCACGTGAACAGCTGTCCAAGTGGAATTTGGGCACTTGCACAGTTGTCCAAGTGCAGTTTGTGTACGTGCACAGTTGTCCAAGTGCAATTCGTGCACGTGCACAGTTGTCCAAGTGCCGACTGTGCTCGTCGACCACGTAATGTCTCCTGAACTTCTTTGCCCAAGTTCGAAAATTCAACGTAGACCACTGTGCACGTGCACAGTTCTCTAAGTGTCCGAGTGCCAACAATGCATGTGCACAATCGTCCAAGTGCTAACTCAGTACGTCTACTATATAATGTCTTCTGAACCTCTTTTCTCAGGTTTAAAGTAAAACTTGGGAAACTGTGCACGTATACAGTTTCCCAAGCGTCCAAGTGCTAACTGCGCACGTGCACAGTTGTCTAAGTGCCAAGTTTGCACGTTTTCCACATACTGTCTTCTGAACCTCTTTTACCGGGTTCAGAATGAAACTTGGACAAATGTGCATGTGCCGACTGTGTACTTATATTCCATTATGTCTTTTTAAGCTGTTCTACTAAGTTCAAAAATGAAACTTGGACAACTGTACACATGCACAGTTTATTAGGTACCCAAGTGCCAACTGTCCACGTCATTCTTTTCCCAGGTTCAAAAATGAAACTTGGACATTTGTTTACGTGCCAACTGTGCGCGCGCACAATTTTCCGAGTGTTAAAGTGCCAACTGTGCACGTGCACAATTGTCCAAGTGCAAACTGTGCACGTCTACTACATAATGTCTTCCAAACCCCATTTTTCATGTTCAGAAAAGAAACTTGAACGTCTGTGAACGCGCACAGTTGGGAGTCGTTACTTGGACAAGTGTACACATGCACAGTTTGGTACGTGCAAAGATGCCAAGTGCAAAGTTGTCCCCATCCCGAAATTCATCTTTTTAAAGTAAAAATCAAACTAATTGGTTCAGGAGTTGTCCTTGTATATTGAAAATACAACTATTCAGTTTGAAATTCGTTTTCATAGGTTAAGACTCCAACTTTCTTTCAGAGGAGTATTTTTTTTTCGTTCAAAAATTCAACTTTTTCAGGTTGGAAATTAAACTATCTGTTTGGAAATCACCTTTCACGTTGAGAATGCGTCTCTGCAGATCAAAAACTGAACTAATTGAATCAAAATTCGCCTCTATGGGTTGATATCCAACTGACTGGTTAGAATTATTTTCTATTGGTCAGAAATTTTCCTTGTCTCTTGGATACGTTAATTTTTTCTTAGAAAATTCAACTTTTTTGCTGGAAAATGAATTTTTGTCTGTCAATAATACAAATTTTTGTTTCAAAACTCGTCTTTACGGGTTATTAATTCAACTATTGGTTGAAAATTTTTCTCTCTGACCAAATTCATTTTGTATTGATGTAGAATGAGTTTTTCTCGTAAGGTGATACAAAAGGAAAGATCTTCCGGGTAGAAAGTGCAATTTTTTTTTTAAATTTGTTTTTCTGGTTTGGAAGTTGATCTTTCTTGATGAAAAATGCAATTGTTTGGTTGAAACCCGGTCTTCTTTGCTGTTAAATTTAACTATTTATTCGAAAAATTTTTTTTCTTCAGCTGAATTTGATTGATTCGGATTTCAAGTAAAGAATTTTTGTTTGTTGAGAATGTAACCGTTAGCTTTAAAACTCGTCTTTTTGGCTGTTAAATTCAATTATATATTGGAAAATTGGACTGACTCAGTTGAACTTTATTGGTTAAGATTCCAGATAAAGAAGTTTTTTCAGTTAATACATGAATGAAGATCTTTTTGGTAGAAATTTGAACCGTTTTGTGAAATATAGTTTTTCTGGTTTGCAAATATCTCTTTCTTGTAAAAAATCCAACTATTTAGTTGAAAACTTACCCCTTTGGTTGAAAGTACAAAAACAGGTGCAAAAGAAAAGAGAAGAATAAATATTTAATATAACTTTGATCGTGCATTGTTCTGTTGCCACATACCAATCATCACTCTAATGCATGCAAACATCGACTTGCAATTAATCTTAGAAAGCTAATGAATATAAACATTTCACTCCATAGATCATATCATTTGATCAGGCCTTGATTTCGCAGACGATTATCAATATAGCTCAGGTTTCCCTAATTTCTCCAGATGGAATTTATGAGAATGCGCGTATGGATATTTGTTTATTCGACCTAAAAAAGATTTGTTAAAGAAGAAGGAGTATAATGCGTTATGTGATAGAAACAAAGGAGAGGAGGATGAAAGTTTGAAGAGGATGCAGAAAGAGCTAGCACAAAGGAAGAAATATGGAGAATACTAAACCTACAAAAAAATTTCCAAAAGGAAATTTGGGAAGGTGAGATAAATTTCGTAGTGAAGTATTTTTTTAAGATACCCAGATCCGTCGCGTACGCTCAGTTGAGAATCGTCTTCAAAGGTATGTCAAAGGATATTGTTATTTTAATAAATCATAAAAATGAAAACAACATGAAATGAATAATGTTTGAACAATTTTTCTTCATGAACTGGAATAAATATAATGCAGTTGACCATGGACACTGCAAATTACTTGCATACTTTGTTAGAAAGAATACATCTTTCATCGTTTTTCTCCAGTTACTATTGACACAGACAAATCAAGTCCCTCATCTGCCTGCTTTTTATTAGAGTTACCAATTCAACGATAAATGAACAGAATATATTCAGAAAAATTAATAAAAGTTATAGAAGCGGGCAGATGGGAGACTTGATTTGTCTGTGTCAATAGTAACTGGAGAAAAATGATAAAAGATGTATTCTTTCTAACAAAGTATGCAAGTAATTTGCAGTGTTGAAGGTCAACTGCATTATATTGATTCCAGTTCATGGAGAATAATAGTTCAAACATTATTCATTTCATGTTGTTTTCCTTTTTATGATTTATTAAAATAACAATATCCGTTGACATACCTTTGAATAAGATCCCCAACTGAATTTCTCTCACGTTCCCAAATTTCCTTTTGGAAAGTTTTTTTGGAGGATAGGGATATGTTTTGGAACTGTAACAAAATTCAATGCTTGCACTGTGAATGAATGACCCGGCTAGTCGTATCACTGTTAATTTTATACACCGATCAGAAGTTACTGGTGATTCTTCATGGATTTCATGAGTTTCCACAAATTTCATATATTACCACAAATTTGCTAAATAAATGTCACAAGTTCCTCGAAATTCCAACAAATTTAATTCATTCCCTCAAATTTCATGAATTACAATGAATATCATAAATAACCACGAAATAAATCAATTTCACGAAAATTTGTGGAATTCATAAATTACCATCAATTTCTTGAATTAACATTAATTTTCTTGATCCAGATAAATGACAATAAATCTCAAATTTGCATATATTTAAGTTACACTTCGGATACTGATATTTTTCTCAAAACTCCTACATAATCTTAATACTTTGATATTACTCGATTACTAAACTAGTTTTTATCCTTAGTCCGGGTAAATGTTTAAGGAATCACAACAAAAGAAAAAGTTACTTCTAAAATATTGGAACACGTATTTTCTTTTCTGATTTATTAGTGGATTCCGAAGATTGGCTAAGTTGTCGCGAGTGGAAGTGAAAAAAGAGATCAATTTGTGATTTTAAGAAGAACTAGTTTCTTATAAATTTCGGGAACAGTAAAAGATACAAAATATATTTTCCGATAAAAAAAGATGCGCAATAAAATTCAGTATGCGAATGTACTATTAAGAATTTAAAATCCGGGACCTCATTTTCGAATGGCTTCTATCCCATCCTCCTCTTGAGGGTCTCGTTCACTCATCCTATCCATTCCTCCTTTGGTCTGCCTCTGGGTACGCTACCACTTACCCTACCTAGATACACTTCCTTTGTTATTCGTTCTTCATCTTTTTTCTCAACGTGACCGAACCATCTCAGAAAATTTCTTAAACCCTTGTAAAGCAGCGTTCCTTCTACTCCACATTCTCTGAGAATCCACTCATTACTCACTTTGTCCATGAGCGTTTGAATAATGTGCAACATTACACGAGATATATGCCGCAAAAGCTTTAGAGAGGTCAAAGAAAAAAGTAGGAGAGAAGAGAAAAATTTTACCGAATTAGACAGGATTTGGGGCAAGTATGGAAATGATGGATAATATTTTAACAGTCCAACAATCAGCCGACAGGGGAGAGATAGGTAAAGCTATGGAGCATGAGGGAACAAGAGAAGGTTCAAGGAAAAGATTATAGCTGGAATCTTCAGGATGACGAAAAATAAGGTTGAGGTGAGGGAACAAATAGATAAAAGTTTTCAGCTGGCTGAAGGTGTAAAACATGGATGAACGCTGAACCTACTCCTGTTTATATTTCAATGCAACATGTGGCAGAGGAGATGAAGACCAAAAAATAGAGTGGAGTGTGGCTAGGTGGAGGAAAAATATACACACTGATAATGGAATTTGGAATTGGAATATTTGTTTATACTCTCTTCTTGTTACGGGTTTGAGAGTCTCGGCATAGCCTCCTCTCTATTTCTTTGCACACCGCACCACTAACTCAAGGGTGAGAGGGACCTACAGTTTAAGGTGGGTCCCAAACCACCAAGAGCAACAGCTTCAGCTACTTAATACTTGGAGAACTTAAAGAACTCTAGAGGTACCGGGCTCACGACTCTCCGTGGCCCGCCGAAGCTCTCCCAGAGTGCGAGGCGGGAATCGAACCCACAAGCAGACAGTACCGTGGGTCCAAAGCTCATGCCTTAGCCCCCACGACCAACTAACCACTTATACACACTGGTAATGCAGATAATACAGTGCTCTTAGCGGATAGTGAGGAAGGAAAAGCAGGTTCAATTAAGGGATTGGAAAAATACCTGGATAGAAAGAAATTATGGCTTATCTTAATAAAACTGATGTTATGATATTAAGGAAGAGGACAGAAGGAAATGAAGGGAGAGATGGGGATGGAGAGAGAAGTTATATATTATATATATTATATATAGAGGCTATAGGTTATGAGGCATTGGAAAAGAGAGATAAAGAAATGCAAAGAATAGACAGAAGGGAAAGGACAAGGGAATCGGGATACAATAGATGATATGAGATGATGAAAAGAAGAATAAACAAAATATATGGTGCATGAATGGAGGAGAAGATGCACGAGAATAACAAGATCGTGACGGAGAAATGAAGTGAAGTATACAATGTATTGGTAGGAGGTTCAGATGGAAAACTGCCAAGTATGTGAATGAGTAGATAAGACATGTAGCATTCAGGGGATGGTTGTATGAAGAGAAAAGGAGAAAGGGGAGAATGCCAAGAAAGGGTTGAGGCAAATTTAAGGAGAAGAAGGGCTTAAGTGAAGAATGGATGAAAGAAGTTGAGAACGCTAGAGCAGTGATAGGAGAAGATGAGGCTTGGGTTAGATTATATTTCGAAAGTTCTTGTTGGTTGATATACGAGAGAATATGTTATGGATTGAAAAAAAACTGTTTTGTGAACGTTGGTTACAAATGAACGATAACGCGCATTTGCTGCACAGATCTCCATATTCTTAGAAAAAGAGGCTATACTTGAACACGTATAAGCAGACAAGTTCCAAGGCTTATATGCGGACATCTATTGCTCTTTCTCACCAGGTAACGATGGCAGATAATCCGAAACAATTTCCGGACTTCAACTCAAAACGTATTATGGAATGGAAGGTCTCATTTGAGAAATACCTTTGGAAAAACTTGAGTATAGATCCGGCTGATCTGTAACTGTTGACAGTACTATAAGCTGTTCCTAATTTGTCAAAATTCTTAACTTTCTTTCATTAAAAGCATCGTCCTGGCAAACTGTCAGGCACTATCAACCTCAGGATGAACGTACAGCAGGGAGTCCTAGACAACTCCTAGTTGTGCAGATTCCTGAGTCCCAGATGAGGGCTTTTGCGGTCCTCAACTACAGGCCCTTCTGCCACTTCGGACAGGTCTAGTTCAAAGTAGCCGGTCAAGGACAGGAGGAACTCGTCGCTAACCTGAATACTGGTGGAAGCTAAGCTGGTGAAACCATGGTTAGTTCGAGATACTATAAGGTGATGAGGGGCGCCCGTTTTTATTTGCAAGGACCCCAAGGCAACCAAACGGAGGTTCTGCATACTAGCGAAGGGAGTAAACGCTGTCCCACTGCTGGAACTGTGCTCAAGGGTTCTGCTGATTATATCCACGATGCTCAGAGGAATTGGGAGGATTGTCGCAGGATCATCCTACTTTCTATATGACGGCGAAATCAACCCGCCAGAGGAAGTAAGCTCACTAGTGGTTTATGTGAGGGATGGGGTCTCCCGTTCCTATTGGGGTGCGTTGCCAGCTTCCGCCATGCTCTGTGAAGTAGTTCGGACACCAACAGATAAGGAAACAACCTATTGGAATATCTGATAACGACTGACCTGGATATTCTCAACACGGGAAACACCCTGACGTTTCAAAACGCTCTTAGAGAGGAAGTCATTGACAACACTCTATCTACCTGCAGTTCCAGAGACAAAATCAGGACGTGGAGTGTCTCAGAAGAACCCACCTCCTTAGATCACTCACAGATAGAGTTCGAACTCAAAGCTATCCTTCGTTAGGAGTTTTCAACTCAAAAAAATCCGTAAGAATGAGGAGATACACTAGTGGAATAAATACAGGGGTGCATTATGTAAGGCCAAGCAAGATAGCTGGACCAATTTTCGCACAGACATATAAAAAGGCATCTCCGAGGCAACCCATGCCGCCTATAGCCCTACTTTGGCCAAGTAGGTGGCTTGCCAATGAGATTGTTACTTTTTCCAGAATTAGGTGGAGCCTGAAGTCTTTCAACTCTTGAAAATCTCCTGGTCCAGGTGGGATATATCCGTTCTTCTTACAGAGGGCTACAGAGATCATTATGGGGCTGCTCGTAAGGCTTGCTAGGGCTAGTCTGACACTGGGCTCTGTCATGAGAGCATGGAAAGGTACGCGAGTAACCTCCATTCCGAAAACAGAAAGGATCGGTTATATCTCACTCGAAGATTTACTGTCCGATCAGCCTTACTTCTTTCCTACTCAAAACACAAGGACTCGTGGATAGATACAGCCGCGACAAGGTCTTATCAAGAAGGCCACTTCACAAGAAGCAGCACGCTCATAGGGTTTCTCACTCAACCGGAACGGCCTTATGCGGAGCAGTTGACCTGATCGAAGGTCAACTGAAGCAGAAAGGTTTCGCGATCGAAACCTTCATGGATATTAAAGGCGTCTTCAACCACGCCTCTAGAGTACATGATGGGCAACAGGATCCTAACAACTAGTAACGATTACACAACCTTGCGTGGAACTGTTGATTCGGGCTATCCACAGGAAAGCTTCTTCTTGCCACCTTCTGTGATGCCTGGTAGTAGATGAACTGCTCCACCTACTCACGAGTCAGGGCTTCCATGCTATAGGCTATGTAGATGGCATACCGGTCATAGATCGTGATTAACATCTGGACGTGCTTTTTGGGTTAATGCTGCAAACACCGGCAACAGTAGACACCTGGTCCAAGAAGACGGGACTCTTGTTCAACTCTGATAAGACGGGCACGGTCGTGTTTACCAGACGGTACAAGTGGAGAACCACGAGTACACTGAGACTTAGGGGACAACTGCAGGTGATCAAAGAACAGGCGAAGTATCTAGGAGTAATCCTAGGTAAGAGGCTGCTTTTGAAGGAGCACTTCGAATACAAGTTTTCATTATGAATTCATTTAGATCTATGAGATTTTAAATGAATCTGAAAGACTACATTCTTCTTTCACTCCTTTAGTTTGAAGTTGAGAAATTAGCTTCTGTAAAGTTAGTTTAAATTCGTCTTTGAGATTTGAAGGAATGATTTCTGAAGCTTTACAGGTATTGGATACTTTTGGATGAGCCTAGCTCCCACTTCAGACGAAAGGCCAATTATTGATTGTTTCCGACCAGCTTCTGGCAACATCATCCAGCCTGCTGGGGATAGTGTCCCGTCCTTGAGGCAGCGTTTACCTAAAGAATAAGGATAGGGAAAGAGGAAGAAGAGAGGGAGTGAATGAGGATATAAAAGTGAGTGAGTGGACAGAGTACTTCAAAGGTCTGTTGGGAAGGGAAGGAAGAAAGGTTAAAGGAGAGGAAAAGAAGGTAATAGAAGAAAGGGAGGAAGATACAAATGACATAAGCAGGGAGGAGAAAAATCAGGTAATAGAAACTCTGAAAAGAAATAAAGCGCCAGAAGTGGATGGCATAGAGAATGAAGCTCTAAAGTGTGTGAGGGGGGAAGGAGGCGTTAGAGAAGAGATGCGGAGAATCTGTAACAAATTGTGGAGAGAGGGTGGGTGGCCTAAAGAATGGAGGACAAGATTAGTGAGGGGTACAATATCTATGCGGAAGTGCTCAGAAACAAGTTAGAGAGTTAAGTAGAGGAGGAAGGAATCATTCCTTATAACCAGATGGGCTTTAGGAAAGGGATGGGAAAATTGATAACATTTACGTCCTGAACTATTTAGTGCAGGGGTGTCCAACGCAAGGTTCGCGCGCTTCTCCTTTCTTCCCCTTCTCCGAGTGCTTCATCGAGAATCCTCTCCTCGTTCCACCACGGGATCCGTCTGGCTAGGCCTGACCACGCCTACTTGCGCGCACTGTTCACACAGCCCGGCCGCCGAGGACCCCTTTCCACATCGCGATCACCGCATGAACGCATCCAAGATAGTTAGAGAGGAGATTGACGAGTGACAGTTATTTACACCGTTGCTCGCGCGTTGGACACCTCTGATCTAGTGAATAGGAATTCGGATCGGAAGAGAGGAAAACTCGTAGCCTTGTTTGTAAACTTCAAGGCAGCTTTCGACTCAGTGAAAGGAAGGTTGTTATGGCAAACAATAAAAGGAAGAAGAATAGATAAGGGGCTGATTGAAGGGATAAAAGAAATATTTGTGGAGACTAGTTTTAGAGTGAGGATAGGAAAAGAGAAAGGAGAGGAATCCTGGAAAGGAAGAAGGCTCAGACAAGGCATTAGGTACCTCTGCTAGTAGTACATTAAGTACTACTAGCAGAGAATGAAAGAGGATTGAAGTTAATGTTCAAAGGGTTTGAAGAGTACGTAAGAGAAAAAGATTCAACGGTAAACGTTAGTGATTAAAGATAATGTGCTTTAGGAATAGAAGAAAGAAAATAAAGTACAATAGGAAATTTAGTGGAGTAACGATTAAACTAGTGGAGGAATTCTGTAATTTAGGATTTTGGTTTGAATTAGGAGGAGGCAACGAGCTGCAAGTAAGAAAAAGGATAGTGTGTGCAAGTAAAATAATGGGTCAAGTTTAGGGCCTAGGTAGGAGAAGGTTCAAGGATGATTGGAGGATGCAAACATGGATTTTTGATGTTGTAGTGTGGGCAGTCGTGTGCTATAGAGTAGAAGTTTCGGGGTTAAAGAAGCAAAAAAGAGTTGAAGGTCTTTACGAAAATTGCTTGAGGTACAATGGCTGTAATCTGGAGTTGTTCAGGATTTATGCTAAGAGAAGAACTAGGTTGAGAGAGAATAGTTTTTCGTCAAGTGAAGAGAGCATGGAAGTTTGAAAAGAAGCTGAAGAGGGGAGCAGAATAGCACAAGCGTGCCTAAAAGGGATCAGGTCTAGAGAAAATAAAAGCAATACAGAAGGCTCGAAATGGGGAGGAGAGAGACAGCGAATGAGAAAGGAATGTGGTCCTTACAAAGGGTATGTAGAATGGCAGGAATTAGAATTGAAGATAATGCTAAAACACGGAGAGGAAAGATGGAGGAAAATCATGGAATCGCAGCAGAACAGGTGGTATAAGATGGTTAAATGAGTGGGGGAATCAGAATACTTGAGAAATTTAAAAAAGGAGAGTAAATGGAGTAGAGTGTTAAGGTTAAAAATGGAAGAGGGAATGAAAGCGTGTAGATACTGGATGTATGAAGGAGAGAATATGTGTAGAATATGTGGTTATGAAGTGGAGTCGTGGAAACATGTGTTAGAGGTGTGTACTGGAGGAGGAAGCAGAAGTGCGAGTGATTATGTAAGAGGAATATTGGATGAAAGTGGTCAGGGAGTAGAATGGTTAAGGAGACTGGAAGAACTAAGAGAAGAAAAAGTGAGGGGTTCGTCTGGATGAAAGGACGTTAGAGTAAGGAATTAAAAAGTCGAGACACTTATTGTGAAGTGAACGGAGGCCCTAAAACCCGTAAAAGGGAAGAGAATTATTTACACACTCATTTCTCCTTTTTTGTCTGCTACCTCGATCTATTTTTCAAGAGAAAGAAAAAGTTCTAATTCTTCAAAATTTTATTTCAAATTTGTAGGTAATGCTTAGGTACTATGCACACGTTAAAATACCTGACTCCATTAGATTTTATGTGCTCCTAAAAAGCACAAGTGGACAGGATGGAAGAATGAACACCATGATTAAAACTCAACGATTTATTGATAGAACATATATGCAAGTAGCATCAAGTCACGAGCATATGGTTGGACTATGGCAGCCTCTCACCAACTAACTGATAGACGGCATCACGGAGAAGCGTAAACCGTAACCATTACTGCCAACCCCGTAACTGCTACGAAAGATTCCTGAGTATGAGATAAACAGTAGCTGTTACTGCGCTCACATGAATCTTTGCTGTCTGCAGAGTATCTGTTCGGCGCGAGACAGTAAAACGCAACGCAGTCATAGTTACTGCCACGGCGGTAATGGTTACGGTCTCGACAGTAATAGTTTCTGTTTAGCCCGTAACCATCACTGCACGCGCAGTTTTTTGCTTTATCTATGTTGCGCATGTATTTAGTACCTATTATTTTTCGAATTTATTCAACGATACTTACTTAGTGCAAAAACAATAAACGATACTCTTTATTAATTTTTCGGGAATTAGTTTCTTCAAAATATAGTCTGCATTACCAATTTCTGTATTGATCATATTGATAAAATAATGTACGAACCTAAATAAAATAATGTACGAAACTTACCTCAAAAGTCTTAGAGTTGAAACTTAAAACCCGGATTGACGATCAGCTGATCCTCTCCTTGGATTTCTGTAGTGTCTCAAGAAATGTATTAACTGTTACTGCAAAACGTTTCTAGGTGGCGCGCAGTAACTGTTACAGTGTGGCCAGAATATTCCCATCGCTGGCAGTAGCAATCACGATTCATCTACAATCCGTTTTTCATTCGTAGCTGTTACGGTGAGCACAGTAACAGTTACGGTGTAAACAGTAACAGTTACGGTGTAAACAGTAACTGCTCAGGTGTAATCCTTTCCGTGCATGCATTCAGGGTGGGAGACGCGTAGCGAGAAGAACACGGAGTGTTCCGCAAGAACGGAAACTCGCAAGGCGTGCGCGTCACGTAGAGTATTTCGTAAGAAGGGAAACTCGTCATACAAAATTAGTGATTTATGAAAGCTGCGTGGTATTTCCAACGGTTATTCTTTGAAATTGTGGCAGAACATGCGCAAAGTGTTTGAACTAAGTGTTGATCTATTCGGAGGTGGCGCGAAATACAATTCAAATATCACACAGATAAACGAGAAGGGAATTGGAATCGTCATCAGGTCAGGAGCAAGTTAGAGCCTGCTCAATATATATATTAAAGCAGAGGTGTCCAACGCGTGAGCAACGATGTAAATAACTGTCATTCGCCAATCCCCTCTCTTACCACCTTGGATGCGTTCATGCGGTGATCGCGATGTGGGGAAGGGTCCTCGTCGGCTGGGCTGTGTAACACTGTGTGCAAGTAGGCGTGGTCAGGCAGAGTCAGGCGCAGCTCGTGATGGAACGAGGATAGAATTCTCGATGAAGCGCTCGGAGAAGGGGAAGGAAGGAGAAGCGCGCCAACCTTGCGTTGGACACCCCTGTATTAGAGTCTATTCTATAACCTTCACTTTCTTGTTTGCTCTTCAATCCATCTCTTCAATTGATGTACCTATCTTTTCAAATCATCTTCATTGGAATTGTCCTCACTTGATAACGCTCTTCTTCTGATACCCATTTTTTTCTTGAAAAACAGAAGTGCGTAGTACAACTATCGTAGTACAATCGAATGTTTTTGAATGAAAATTATAATGATTTTCATTCATCATCTGAAATTTTGAAGGTTGGAATAAATCGACAGTCATGACTACCCTACGACTTCTAATGAAAAGTAAAATTGCTACGCGACAAATAGAGAGAGAGAGAGAGTCGTGGACAAATGAATCATTTGTTCCAAAAAGTCAATAATTCTGATGGAAAGTTAATAATCAGAATTATATGAAATGATTTGATATCCCGTGGCTAACAGTCTCTCTAGTTCTTTTACCTTATTTATTTACACTGTTACTGGCCACTATGATCGGATGAAAGGAACTCATTTGCTTCAGCTTACTAGCAAAGATGACAGATTATTACCTCGTTTTTCGCAATCATTTTGTCATTTGTCAAATCCTGCATCAATCTTGCACAATTTACTTGACAAGAATCAGCATCTTATACCTTCAGGGCATATGTAACATTCATTTTCTATGTAACTCACTGACGAGGATGTTTATTCCACTTGCCTTCGAGTTTCCACACTTTTTTCGATAAAGCTTTGGGTATGTCATTTTCGAAAATTTGGAGGAGAAAAAAGAACAATTTATTTTGAAACTCAAAAGGTCCAATTTTCAACAAAATAGGTGAATTTTCAAGTAACTCTTGAATTTTACACAAAATGGTCGGACTTTTAGCTAAATGATTGGATTTTCAACTACCAAAAATAGATTTAAAAGCAAATTTTCAAATTTTCTCACAAAAAAAGGTTAAAATTAAACTGGAAATAGTTGCGTTTCCGAGGAAATAGTCGACTTTCGTGATTGAAAATGTAACTGTTTGGTCAAAAAGTCAGTTTTCTGGATTGAGAATCCCTTTGCGTAGTTATAAATGACTTTTATAGTGTAGAAAATTTGTATTCTTTGAAATCAATCAAAAATGACGAATTGCATAGGAAACAGTTGAATTTTGACCTGAATGGTTCAATTTTCAGATCAAGAAGATATATTTTCAAACGAAGACATAAATTTTACAACTCAAATTATAAATCATTAAAGGAGAAAAATGATTTATCTTCTACAAAAGGATTCAGCTTCCAATTTAGTATTGAAATTTCACCCAGAACGATAAATTTGGAAGTAAAAAGTAGCGTTTGCAACTAAATAGTTGAATTATTCATCGAAGGAGATAAATTGTTCACAAAGAAAAATAATTTTCCAAAAGCAAAGATAATTCAGCAACAAAATATATAAATTTGTTACCAAAACATTTGATATTCAACCAAAGATATTAATTTTCAACTAATATGTGGTGAGTCTTTACATCAAGAGAAAGTAAGATTCATCAAAGGAGTTTTATTACTCATCAATCAGTTTAATCTTCAATAAATGATGGAATTCAACCAAAAAATTGATTTACAACCAAGAATTATTTATTTTCAACAAAAGAATTCAACTTTCAATCTAGTATTTACATTTTAACCAAAACGATGAATTTGAATCTGGAAAGTAGCATTCGCAACCAAATAGCTGAATTTCCCATCGAAGGAGACGAATTGTTAACAGAGAAAAAGGATTTTCCAATAATAAAGATAATTCAGCAACAAAAGACATAAGTCTGCAGCCGAAACATTCAATTTTCAACCAAAGATATTAATTTTCAACTACTTATCAATAAGTTAAATCCAATAAAATGGTAGACTCCGACCAAGAAAATGGATTTCTAACCAAAAAAGACGAATTTCTGAACAAAATAGTTCAATTTCCAACTAAATGGTTAAATCTTCCATCTATAAAGATATATTTTCAAACGAAGATATAAATTTCCAAATAAAATTATGAATCATTAGGGAATCAAATATTGTCAACAGAGAAAAATGATTTTCCGAAAAAAAGAAGAATTAGCAACAAAATACATAAATTAGCAACCCGAACATTTAATTTTCAACCAAAGATAATAATTTTCAACTAATATATGAAGAATCTTTGAATCAAGAGAAAGTAAGTTTTTTCAAGTGAGTTCCTGGTTTAATTTTCAATAAAAGGATGGATTTTCGACCAAAAAAATGAATTTACTACCAAAAAAGGCAAACTTTCAACAAGTACATTTTGCAACAAAATAGTTCAATTTTAAACAAAATGGTCAAATTTTTCAACACAGAAGATATATTTTCAAGCAGAGACATAAATTTTTAACTCTAAAAATGAATGATTAGAGGGGAAAAAATTATTTATATTCAACAAAAGGGTTCAACTTTCAATCGAGCATTTACATTTCTAACTAAAAAGATGAAATTCGAATTCGAAAAATCAATTTTCTGGAAGAAAAGATAAATCAACAACAAGATGCATGAATCCGCAATTAGAACATTTATTTTCAACCAAGTAGTTGAATTTCCAACCAGAAAAGATCATTTCACAACTTAAGTGATAAATATTCAACTCAATTTTGAGAAGAGTTAGGCTGACATTTAAGCAGTTTGAGTTTCAACGAAAAGATAAATTTTGAATCGGGAAGATTTATTTTCAACCTGAACGGACGAATTTTGAACAAATTATATAAATTTTTATTTTAAAGGTTGATTTATCAACCAACTCGTTGAATTTCCAAATGAAAAAAATCAATTTTGTCCAAAATCCTAAAATTCTGAATGAAATGAAAGATAAATCTTTGAGCGAAAAGAACGGTCAGAATAAACATGTATTTTTTCCTCAAAAGAGTTGAACAAACGCAACCCGGATAACATCGAACGCCTTGCAACATTTTGAAAACGTTTCCTCGCAAACGTTGAAATGTTTTCAAATTTTGGTGACAAGAAAAACGTTTTCAAAACGTTGTCAAAATGTCGAATACTTCTGCATATTTTTGAAACTTTCACTGAACAAAACTTTTTATAGACGTTTTGAAAACGTTTAGTAAACGGTGAATCAAGCGAAATTTCAGCAGAATAAATTTCAAAATGCCTCTAAAACTGTTGCAAGACATTTATAAAAGTTTGGAAAACGTTTGTCAAACGTTCTCTAAACGTTTAAGAAACGTTTTGGGAAGGTTGGAAGAACGTCTGATAGAAGAATAAAATTTTTTTTCTGTTAGCTTATATATTTTCAATGGTATTGAGACCATACTCTAATTTCTAATGATAACTTTTCCGTATCTTCTCTTGTAAACATATGTTTGAAAGTCGTATGTATAGTAATCAGCATAGTTTACTGCCACTTACGAGAAAGATGACGCCATCTATCGGGTAGTTTTTTCGATCAAGCGTTTCCCAAACGTTTACAAAACGTTTGGAATACGGTCGTAATTCTGTTCGTTCAAAATTTTACTTCTCAAATGTTTCTCAAACTTCTATCGAACCTTTACGAAATTCCTTTTGAACATTTTCCAAACGTTTGAAATGCCTGTTGAATTTGTATTCACTCAAAATTCTATAGGTCAAACGTTTTGAAAAAGTTTTACTTACCAAAACTCCAAACATTTTTGGTTTGCCAGAAAACATTTTAAAAACGTTTGCAAAAAGTTGGTATGTTATTCGGGAAAAAGAAGAATTCGCCTTTTTAGGCAGAAAGTTAATCGTTGTAGTTAAAAATCGTCTCTTTGATTGAGTATGTATATTTTTTGATTGAAGATTCAATCCATTGATTGAAAATTAAACTATTTTGCTACTAAGGCATGTATTCCGTTGAAAGTTCGTCTTCTGTGGTGAAAAATAATTCATCTTGGATGAAAATTCATCTTTTTGGCTGAATATCAAACTTCTTTGTTGGTAGTTGAATTACCCTTTTTGAAAATTAATTATTCCGTCAGAAAGTTTATGATTTCAGTTGAAAGTTTTTCTCTTCGTTTGGAAATTGATTTTTTTTCATGTAAATTCATGTATTTTGTTGGAAATTCGTCTTTTCTTTTGGAAAATTCATCCTTTTTGTTGAAAATTCATCTCTTTGGTTGAATACTTGACTACATTGTTGGAAGTCAAGCTCCTTTGTTGACGATTCACTTTCTAACAAATTCAATTATCAACCGCTTATTTGATAATTAAACGAAGAGTTTACAAATTCATTTATTTTGATGAGAATTTTTTCTTTTCGGTTGGTATTAATCTTCCGCATTGAAACATCATCTTTTTGCTGAAAATTTATTTACCCAAAAGGTAGCTGACCTCTTCTCAAGATTTTTCCTTTCGGTTGGAAGATTCATAATAATAGTTGGAAATTGTTTAATTTTCTAATTTAAATTATTTTGACAGATTTAACTGTTTAGTTTGTGCTTGAACATCATTGTTGAGATACACTTCTTATGTCGAAAGATTTATAATTTCAGATGGAAAGCATCTCATTGGTTGAACTCTTCTTTTTCTGTGAAAAGTCTACTTTTCTGGTAGAAAACTATTGTGCTTGATTAATGAATAATCTTTTTGTTTGAAAATTGGCCTACTTGGTTGTTTGTTGAACTTCTGTGGTAAAAAAAATTGGAACTGAAGATTCATCATTTTCTTCGAAAATTCATTCCTTTGATTCAAGGTTTATCTTCATTGATTTAAAAAAAAAACAGCTTGGTTGCATTTTTGGTTGAAAATCCAACCGATCGGTTGATATTTCAACTATTAACTCACAAATTCATGTATTTTGCTAGAAATTTGTCCTTGCC
The DNA here is from genome assembly GCA_011762715.2 of Neuroterus valhalla. Lineage (NCBI taxonomy): Eukaryota > Metazoa > Arthropoda > Insecta > Hymenoptera > Cynipidae > Neuroterus > Neuroterus valhalla. The sequence continues at coordinate 24,182 of WSXT02054241.1, forward strand.
GGTTAGGATTTAATCTTTGCAATTCAAAATTCATCTTTTTGGTTAAACTTAAACAGCTTGAATGGCAGTTGAACTTTTCTGGAGATTTTCCCTTTCTGTTTAAAGATTCATCATTATAGCTGAAAATTCGTTCATCTGCTTATCTGGCCGAGAATTTAACTTCCTTGATTGAATATTCTACTACTTGAGGGAAAGTTGGAAAATATTAAAAATTAATTTCTTCGGGTGGGGCTCATCTTTGTAATTTTGAAATTCAGCTTTCTTGTTGCAAACTGATATATTTTGATAAAAATAATTCCTTTCTGTACGGCACTTCACCATGTGAGTTTAAGATTATTCACTTTGACTTGCTGTTGATCTTTCCCGGTCGAAGATTCATTCACATGGTTGAAAAATAAAAGTTTTGGTTGCGAATTTATGTATTTTGTTGCTGATTCATCTTTTCTCTTGGAAAATAGTTTTTCTTTGTTGGCAATTTATCTTCTTCCGGATGAATTTCAACTATTTCGTTTCAAATATCACTTTTTAGTTTCGAATTCATGTATCTTGTTGATGATTCATCTTTTCCTTCAGGAATTTGATTTTTTTAATTCAATTTTAATCTTTATGGTTAAAAATGTAAATCCTTGATTGAAAGTTGAACGCTTTTGTTGAGAATAAATTTTTCTTTCCTGTAATGATTATTAATTTGAGTTGGAAATTATATTTTTGTTTGAAAATATATCTTCTTGTTCGAAAATCAAACTATTTGGTTGCAAATTTATGTATTTTGTTGGAAATTCGTCTATTTTGGTTGTAAATCAATTTTTCTCGTTGAAGTCCATCATTTTAATAAACATTCAACTTGTTAATAAGTAGTCAGTCTCCTTTGATGAAACTTACTTTATCTTGATTTGAAGATACATTATATATAAGTTGAAAATCAATATCTTTGGTTGAAAATTAAATGTGTTGTTTGCAAATTCATGTATTTTGTTGCTGATTCATTTTTTTTTCGGAAAATCATTTTTCTTTGTTGACAATTTATCTCTTTCGGTGGAAAATTCAAATATTGAGTTAGGAATGCTACTTTTTATTTTCAAATTCATGTATCTCGTTGATGATTCATCTTCTCCTTTAGGGAATTGATTTTTTAAATTTGAATGCAATCTTCTGGGTTAAAACTATGAATACTTGATTAAATGTTGATCCCTTTTGTTGAAGATCAATTACTTTTCTCCTCTTCTGATTCATGATTTGTGTTGGAAATTTATATCTTCGCTTGGAAATATATCATCTTTGTTAAAAAATTTACCTATTTGGTTGAAAATTGAATTTTTCTGTTGCCAATTTGGTATTTGCTTGAAGTTTGTCTTTTTTGGTTTAAAATTGAATTTTTTGGCGAATTTATGTATTTTGTTGCTGATTCATCTTTTCTCTTGGAAAATCATTTTTCTTTGTTAGCAGCTCATCTTTTTCGGTGGGAAATTCATTCATGTATCTTGTTCATGACTCATCTTTTTCTTTATGAGATCCATTTTTTGAATTCGAATTTCATCTTTTTAGTTAAAAATGTAAAAATTCGATTTGAAGTTGAATCCCTTTTTTGATGGTAAATTATTTTCCCCATTTTATGATTCATGATTTGAGTTGGAAATTTATATCTTTGTTTAGAAATGTATCTTCTCCATTGGAAAATTTAACCATCTTGGTGAAAATTGAACCATTTTGTTGAGAATTGAACTATTTTGTTGCAAATTCATGTATTTTGTTGGGAATTCGTCTTTTTTGAATGTAAAGTAATTTTTTTGGTCAAATTACCATCATTTTATTGAAGATCTAACTTATTGATAAGAAGTTGAATTTCTTCTGATGGAACTATCTTTATGTCGATTCAAAGATGCATCATATATTAGTTAGAATTTCATATCTTTACTTGAAAATTAGATGTTTTGGTTGCGAATGTATGTATTTTATTGCTGATTCATCTTTTTTTGGGAAAATCATTTTTCTCTGTTGACAATTTATCTCCTTCGATGGGAAATTCGACTATTCGGTTGCAAATGCTACTTTTTTCAATTCCAGATTCATGTATATTATTGATGATCCATTAATTGATTTTTTGAATTCGATTTTTATCTTTTTGGTCAAAAATGAAGATACTTGATTCAAGCTTGAACCCTTTTTTTGAAAATAAATGATTTTTTTCCTTCAACGATTCATAAATTGAGTTGGACATTTGAATCTTCGTTCGAAAATATATCTTCTTGGCTGGAACATTCAACCATTTGGTTGGAAATTGAAAAATTTTGTCGCTAATTTATGTATTTTGTTCGGAAATTCATCTTATTTGGTTGTAAATAAATTTTTTTTGTTGAATTTCCGTCATTTTATTAAATATTCAACATATTGATAATTTGGTAAACTCCTGTGATGAAACTTACTTTCTCTTGATTTTGAAATTTATAATATATTAGTTGAAAATTAATATCTTTGGTTGAGAATTAGTTGTTTTGGTTGCGAATTTATGTATTGTGTTGCTAATTCATTTTTTCTTGTGGAAAGTCATTTTTCTTTATTGGAAATTTATCTTCTTCTGAAGGAAATTCAACTATTTGGTTGCGAATTCTACTTTTTACTTTCAAATTCTTGTATTTTGTTGATGATTCATCTTTTCTCTTAGAAAATTCATTTTTTAAATTCGAATTTCATATTTTTAGTTGAAAATGTAAATACTCGATTAAAAGTTGAACCCTTTTGTTGAAGAAAAATTATTTTTCTCCACTTATGATTCATGATTTGAGTTGGAATTTTATATCTTTGTTTGAAAATATATCTTCTTGTTGCACTGAAAAAATATGTTATCGAATTTTCCGTTGACTGTCAACCACTTTTGGATACGATGAAAAGTTCGTGAAATTTTCATTACCTATTTATACAAACTTGTGCACTATTCATTCCACTTTCTTGAAGTTTGCAAAACAAATGAACAGGTCAGTCGAGGTTCCAGAAAACTTAATGAACAGTGCACGAGACTATGAAAAAAATTAATTAAAGTTCCTCGAACTGTTCTACATATCCAAAAGTGGTTGACAGTTAACGGAAATTTCGAAAACCTATTTTTTCCGTGTGGAGAATGTAACCATTTGGTTGAAAATTGAACTATTTTGTTACGAATTCATGTATCTTGTTGTGAACTCGTCTGTTTTGGTTGTGAATTGATTTTTTTGGTTGAAGGTCCATCATTTTATGAAAGATTCAACTAATAGATT